>PVHX01004769.1:0-12616 GCA_004024805.1 Geosciurus inauris | reverse complement strand
GCAAGTCCCTGTGCCTCTCTCACCCAGCACTTTTTTTTACTCTTTGGTTCGACCCATGTTTTAAGGCCTTTCCAGAAGTGCAGAGGGGCCTGGCCAGAGCTTTTGAATCCTGAGCCATTGGAAATGAAGCAACGTGAAAACACAATAGAACACATCTGCAAACAAACCCAAGCTGCTCCTCCTTGGGTCCTGCAGTGCAGCACCATGAAAGGAAATCTGGCTTTTGTGCCTTGCCATGGTGTGTATTGAATAAGAAGAGGCCAGTCCAAGGGCATAAAATTATCAAGAGTCTAAATGAGGGGGCTGGGGTGGTGGCTCAGTGGTAGAGTGCTTGCCTAGCATGCCTGAGGCACTGGGTTCGATCCTCAGCACCACATATAAATAAAAAATAAAGGTCCATCAACAACTAAAAAAATATTTTTTAAAAAAGAGTCTAGGGCTGGGATTGTAGCTCAGCAGAAGAGCGCTTGCCTCGCATGCGTGAGGCCCTGGGTTTGATCCTCAGCACCACATACAAAGCAACAAAATAAAGACATTGTTTCCATCAATAACTAAAAAATATTTTTTAAAAAAAAGAGTCTAAACGGGGGCACCTTTGGATCCAAATTCCTTGTCAAATAGCCCTTGCTATTGTCCCAGGATGCCCTACCTGTCCTGTGTCCACTATCAGACTGACAAGGGTTGCGAGAGCCCAGGAGCAGTGGGTGGAGGGCACTCTGGGGTCTGCACCTGGGGAGGGACTTGGCTTGGTGGCTGACTACTTGGGGAACTTTGTCAATTCAACTTGTCACAATTCTGTGCCTCTGGTGCAGGCTGGCGGCCGCTCGCCTTGATCTTTCTTTGCCTCTATGGTAACAAAACCTTCGCTGGGCACAGGCTGCCCTGTTACACATCTCCCAGCTCTCCTGGGTTGGGCGTGGTCCTGTGGCTACATGTCCAGTGGATTAGGAGAAGTGCTGTGGGTGACTTCTGGGTGCGGGATTTACAACACTGGGTACCTGGTCCTCCTTCCTGCTTGGCTGTGTGTGGTGACCACGTAGACGATGACCAGGTCCTAGGTGATGGCAGGGCAAGCACGATGGGAGGGTCTGGTAGGGTTTCCAAACTGGCTGCAGTTTGGAGGAGATACGCTGTCTAGGCCCTCATGGTGGAATGCTTCCCTGGTGATTCTGACGTGCAGCCACGTGGGAAGCGCTGACCATGCATGGCCTTATAGGTCGAGCTAAAGAACAAGAGGGATTATTTTGAGAGCAACATGGAGTTCTTTTTTTTTTTCTTTAAAGAAGATACATAATCAGACTTTTCTTTCTCCAAAAAATTACTCAAGCTGCTGCATGCAGAGGGGGACGTGACAGGAAGATCAGGGATAGAAAAATGGGCTCAGAAGGCTGCTGCCATGGTCCAGGTGAGAAAGGGACCCAGTGGTGACATGGGGATGGCCTAGTTCATGTTGGGCTGGATAGGGGGACAGGGAAGCAGTGGGAAGACAAAGACAATTCCCTGAACACACAAGGTCAGAACTACTGGGAAGATTCCGGCTAGAGATAGAGACGCGGGAGTCAGCAGCAGAGGGAGAACAGAGGGGTGGTCCTGGGAAGATGGGGAGAAGATAAGGGGGCCCAGAATGCAGTCTAGAGGATGGAGGGAGAGGTATGCCCGCAATATGCTGAGAAGAGCTGGGCAGAGAAAAGCACCCGCAGGCACTGTCAAAGGTTAGGGTGTAACTGTTGCAAGAAGAGTGTGGGATTCTGCTGAGATGTGGCCACTCGTCACGGATGAGCTTCAGCAAAGATGGGTGGAGACCTGGGGTGATGAAGCGCTGGCGAGAGCAGACACCACCGAAGAGGAGGGACGATTCTTTATCCTATTTATTCATTCCATAAACTAGTTACTAAGCACCTTGTGGGCTGGGCCCTGTAGGCTGTGGATAAAATGGCAAGTCCTTAAGGCCCTTCATCCCTAGGAGAAGACAGTCTCCTCCACATCACAAAATCATGCTATAGAAATGCTATGATGGAGATGCACACCAGGAGATTGGGGACACAGCAGGACCAACACTAGGGAGAAGGAAGGGACCGGCCAGGAAGGTCTTAGAAAGCCAGGAAGAGAGGCGAGGTCTGTATGGACTTGGGATCACTGGAGCTGCTTGTTGCAGAGTTCAGGTCTCAGCTGCAGGGGACGAATGGCACTTTGGGACCTCTCAGGCTACATGACTAGCCATGGCCAAGGAGCGGTGAGCATGCCACTTGCAGACGAGAGCATTCGATGGCCAGCACCAGAGACAGCAGAGGTCTCTTTACCCTCTGGCATGGCAGGTGATAATGTTTGAGACTGTGGCTGCCCCCAGGTACCTGAGTGGCTCTTCTTAAGACATGCTCCTTTTGACAGACCAGAAGCACCAGCCAGCAACAAATGTTTGTTGTTTTATTTGTCCCAGTTACCATAGCATAACCTAGTCCAGTGTTTCTCAAAGTGTGGTCCCTGGACCAGGTGCATCTGCTTCACTTGGCAATGTGCTAGAAATGCAAATTCTCAGGTCCTACCCTGGCTTAACTGAAGCAGAAACTCTAGGGTGGGGCTCAGCAGTGTGAGTTTTAACAGAGACACAGTCAGCTGAGAAGTGCCACCTAGTCAATACAGATTGATGCAGTCATCTTAAGAGTAGGAGGAATGACAAGTTACAGAGAAGGTCATTCTAGCAACTTTAAAAATGTGAGTAAGATACTAATTAGCGAGGCTCATCATGTCATAGTAGAATATTTTTAAGATAAAAAAAAATCATTGTACTCATCCTCCATGGATTGAACCATTCTATCAAAATGGCTACAACTGGCTCTTTCTTACAGTGTCAGATCAGAAGAAAACACACTGTTGCAGAAAGAGACACTCCACGTCCAATGGCTTTAAAGTCAGAGCCCAAGATAAACTCAGGAATCCACTTTCCATCTGTGCCCATGACTTGGCCTTTTTAGAAAATGTCTCCTGAATTCTTTGAATCTGAAAAATACATAAAACCTAATTCTCTCATCCGTAGGGTGAGTCATTAGTGCTACAGCTGAGGCTCTTTGGTAATGGGCACTATTTAAATGAGGCAAAAAGTTACAATTTCAAACAAATTGCTTTTTAAGCTGTCAAATGAAAGGAATCCATTTGTGCATGTGAAATTATTCCAAGGGTTCTAACTATTAACTGAAAGCAGGTGAAAAATGTCAAAGAGAAGAAACATTCTGTTAAAGAGCTGGCTAAGTGTTTTCAAGGCAGACACCTAGGGACTCCTTTGACCCATTCTGGATTCAAACCTTTCTGTTTTCACCAGCCTTAGGTAAGTTCCATAGACACAAGTTTTATGAAAATATGAAATCCTGGAAACAATTTTCCTCATTGGCACTGCTTTGACCAATGTGACCAAACTTCTGTCTTATGAATAGGATGAAAGTGTATTCTCTAACTTTTTCCTTTGGTTTAAATTTGATGCCAAAGGCCCTTGGCAAGTAGCTATTCAAGTAACATGCTTTCTGGTCTTCTATTTGTTATTGAAGAATGCATCTTTGGTAGTTCAGGTCAGTGGGAAGAAAATTCTGCATAGGTATGAAAATGTGCCCTTTCAGGGGCTGGTGGGCGTGGCAGAGGTCACTACACTGGAGGGTGGGCCTCAGTGTGGAGGCATCTCTACAGACAAGAATGGAACCCTGGCCTTTTCCATTTCATGTCCTCAAGGTGTTCATACCTTCAGTATCTTTGTCAATATTGAGATGAAGCTGCTGAAAATAATTAGTGTGACTCCTCCAGGGCACCACCTCTGACCCATGGCCCTGTGCCAGGCTAACACACACAGAACAACCCTGCTTACCCAGCCCAAAGGGAACCCTGCAGGTGGTGGCCCTGCCAGAGGCATTGAGACAGGCTCAGAAAGGGAACTCTTCTCACACTCGATTGTGCACACAAATCTCCAGGGATCTTTAAAATGCACATTCTGCTTCAAAAGGTCAGGAGTGGAACCCCGGAGTCCGAGTGTCTCACAAGTGTCTAGGTGCAATTGAGGCGATACTGCACATCGGAAGAAGGGTGACTTTTAGAACCCCAGTTTCACAGGCCTTTTATCTAGGGGTCTGGCTTCCTTTTGATTTGGGGTTCCTGGAAAGCAGAGACTGGGCTTTCTTACACATTTTCTTGTTGTTTTGTTCCCTGGCTAGCACCTGGCACAGGGCCCACACACAATGGGTATGTATTTATTTAATTAAACAGAGTTGGTCTTGTTCCAAAAAGGATTTTAAGTGGACATAACTCCTGGCAGGCCCTAAATTTGTGCTAAATTAGCCAGGGAAAGAAGTCAGAACTAGAGGTGGTCCTGCTAAAGGTCCCTTCCCCAGGCCTGCACGTGGACTATACATCTCCCTGTTTTTCTGAAAATGTCCCTCCTGCCCCATTTTTAAAGCGGTTTACAGTAGAGGGCTGATCTGAGAGGAGGAGGAAAAACAAAACCAGAAAGCCCTGTGAAGCAGTAAGGCTCCGGAACCTCAAAAACTCAACTCCAGGTGGCTGAGCTGCAGGACTCTCGGGGTTCTCTGCCTGCTCTCCAGCGTTTTGCTGGTTGGGGTGGCGGAGGCTGGCAGTGAAAGCCCTGCAGGAGCTGGTCCCTGCGGGCGCGGGCGCCTGTTGGCTTGGTGCAGACTGCTTGTTAGCTCTGCACGAGCAATTAATCTTCTGATGCATCTCCCGCTCCAGGTACTGGCCTAGGGTCGCCCGGAGGGTAGTGGGCAGGCGGAACAAGAGCAAACGCTCTGCAGACACGCTGGTTCCGAGATTCCTTGACGGTGCCTTAACCTGTTCCTCCCAGCAGCAGCCTCAGAAGATAAATAAAAGACTCATTTGGGCTCCACAGGGAAGGAGGGAGAGAACAAGGGAGAAGGAAGGGGATTACGTTGGTCAGTGGGGCCTCGCGGGGGGAAGGGAGGAGCGCACCGGCGAGTGCGCCCTAGGGGAGGAGTACACGTGCTGGGGAGGGAGGGCGAGAGGCGGGCGGGAGGGGAGGAGTAGGGAGGCGAGAGCAGCTAGCGGGAGGCGCCACTGCCTCGCAGACGCCAGCACCCGCAGCTGAGGAACCCGAGAGAAAGTTCCCGGGGAGAGCTCGCCCCCGGGAGGGCCGACCTGGAGGCATCTCGCCCAGAGGGTCGCACGTCCCGCGCGTCCAACCTGCCTACCAGCTGCGCACACTTGGCCGCCCGGGGCCTCGGCTCGCCGGGAAGTAGGAGAGCATCATAGTCGGGCAGTCCGGGCGGCCGCGGCTAAACTTGGAGGAGGAGGATGCTGCCAGTGGGTGCGGCGGCGTGGAGCGCGTGGGCGCACTGAGCGCTCCCGGCGGACTCCGCCGAGAGAGCACGCTGAGGCTGAGCGGGCAGGTAGCGGCTCCAGCACCCGGACTGCGCCAAGCCTGCAAGCTAGGGCCGCCAGCGCCACCGTGCCGGCGTCGCCTCCTTGCCACCGAGCAATGGTGCGCGGAGAGTGCACGCCACGAGCGGGACTCTGAGCTCCGACCGTGCCGTGCGCCCCCACCTCTCCCTTCGGGAGACCTCGCTCCAGGGCAGCTCCGCTCACGGGCCATGAAGCATTGGCCCGGAGTCGCTCGCCCCTGAGTTGCGCATCGTCCGCTCCAGCCCCGGCGCTGTTCCGCCACAGACAGCAACTCTGACCCCTGAAGCTCCCCATCCTCTCCCAGGGACAGCGCCCAGGCGCTCGGAGATGGCTCTCCGCGGGACCCTCCGGACGCGCAAAGTTCGCAGGAGGCGAGAGATGCTGCCGCAGCAAGTTGGTTTCGTGTGTGCGGTGCTGGCCCTGGTGTGCTGCGCGTCTGGCCTCTTCGGCAGCTTGGGTAGGTGCGGGTAGCGGCTCCCTCGGCCGAGGGAATCGAGGGCTTGGGCTGGGAAGCCTCGAGACAGCTCTCGCTCCTTTTTCGTCAGGCTGGTCCCAAGGGTTTGTCCAGCCCCCTCCCTGCCGGGCCAGTAGTGCGCACCCAGGAGGACGCTCTGAGCTGTGGCGCTCGTTCCGCCGAGCGGCGCGCGGCCCCTGGGGGCTCAGGACGCGGCTGTAGGTGTGTGTTACTAAGATCGAAGCCTGCACCGCCTCTGCCCCTGGAGCTCAGGGAGAATGGGCAGCGCCAGCGCCCAGGGATGAATTATCTGGCTTGTGCGTTGTGTGAAACTGAACGGTCCGCTTTCCTATTCTGCAGAGCGATGAGGGTTCTCCGCCTCCCTCGAAAACCCAGCCCCAGAGCTGGAAACTGCCACTGAGTCTCAGCTCTCTCTTCGCCCTTGCCTTAGTCCAAAGCGGTCCCCTTGGTTTCCTGACACGTCTTCCCCCAAGCCTAAAAGGATTGGGGCAATCTGTCCCCGCGGGAGATTTCTGCCGTGTGTCAGCATCGCTTCTCCTCTCAGTCCCCAGGGAAGGAGAGGGCTGGTATGTGGGGCCAAGATCCACATTCCTTCAAGAAGGGACAGGGAATGGGGAGTCACTTATGTTATGCAAATTTCATATGGAGCAAGGAAAGAAGAAACTTGGCAACATGTGTCTTGGGGTTTGAGCCCATGTGGAACCCTCAGCACATTCACTGCCCCAGAGCTCCTGTGGCAAGTAGGATACTGTGAACCTTTTAATTTTTCTCAATGTAAAAACAATAGAAATGCAGGCTATTTAGCAACGGAGACATGGAGGTACAGCAGATGGTGGATTTTTTGGGGGGGGCGGGGATCAGGTATTGAGCCCAGGGGGTCTTAACCACTGAGCAACATCCCCAGTCCTTTTTATTTTTTTATTTTGAGATGAGGTCTCACTAAATTGCTTAGGGTCTCAACAAGTTGCTGAGGCTGGCTTTGAACTTGTGATCCTCCTGCCTCAGCCTCATGAGCTGCTGGGATTGCAGGCCTGCACCCTCTTTCTGGTGGATGGTATTCTTTTGAGAAGTTAAACTGATAGTCTAGTGACCATTCATTTAGAGAGGATTAGAGCAGCTTGTAGAAATCAAGTAAAACTTGATTAAAGTTTTGTTTGTTTTTTTAAACCCATTGCCATACAAAACCCAAATTTTGTGATTTGGGGATAGAGTATTAAAAAGTGGCTCTTTCAAAAGAAACCCAGAGAGTTCATTTTGAATGTTTTAATACCTGGTACTTTGAAAATTGGGCAAGTCGGGTTTTTCCCCCTTAATTACACACCAGAAATAATAATTTAAAAAAATGCCTAGATGCTCTTAGCTGTCAGCATTCTAGAAGAGGTATTATTACCCACCTGAAACAGTGCACCTCAGGAGAGGTAAATGAATACTTTAAAAGTCTGAAAATGAGAATCATTTTATTTGCTAGGTCAGGAATTACCTTCAGGAGTTTAACTGCTTTTGGTCCCAGGCATATGTATGTCCGTGCCTTCTCTCATGGGCTCAGTGCGGCCTTTGGACCATCAGCATCAACATCATGTGGGAGCTTGTTAATGTAGAATCCCAAGTTCCATACCATTCTGGATCAGAATCTGCATTTCAACAAGACCCCCAGGTGATTTGTGTGCACAAGTGTGAGAAGCCCTAGGCTATTTCCCATCAACTGTCTGGCTTGCTAACTTACCATCCATTTGTACTTCCTCCAGGGCTGGGGCTCCCTGACTCTTTACTGAAAGAGAAGTTAATGGTCACCTAACTAAACCCTTTGTTGCACAAGGGAGGGCCTGAGACCAGCTCTGTCATGTCCAAGGTCAGATCTCTTGCTGGTCTATCTGGGACTAGAAACAATGAATTAGACCCCAGGAAGCAGAGAACTGTGGGTAAGCAGGTGATATATTTCCAATCCTTAGCTCACTCTCTACAGGTGGCTCTAAATAGCCAAATGGGGCTGTTGCTGACATGGCTAGGTATGCACCTGTAAGGTCATTTTGAGAATGCAGGTATCACATTGACCTAATGTTATCTCTGTCTTGTTTTCCAATCCAGGGCACAAAACAGCTTCTGCTAGCAAACGTGCTCTACCAGACACATGGCGAAACAGAAAGCTGATGGCCCCCGTGAATGGAACCCAGATGCCAAAGAATTGCACAGATCCTGGTAAGAAGTAGATTCTCCTCCCTGCCCGCCAGGTCCTCCCCCACAGGCTTTTGGCTTTGCTGGGGATGGTGATGCCTGTGTGGACAGTTCCAGCCAGAGCTGGGAAAGATGGTTTTATGAACCCTAGTAAGAAAGGGTCCCTGCTTGGTGCTGGAAGGTAACCTGCAGACAGCCATCTGTCACACTGCTAAGCAACGCAAGTTATTTCTTTATCCAATAACTCAGAAGGTCACATTTGAGAGTTTTAAAATGTTATTATTTTGTTCTCACAGTGCTCCTAAAGGCTCAGTATCCCCACCCTCTGGCTACCCTTGGTTGGCCTGAGTGTCTTTATTTTCTTCCCTTGTGGCCCCTGCATGTGCTTGATGGAGGTCGAGGGGCAGCAGATCCAGCTGCTCTGGCAGATGGTGCTAAGGGATGACCCACTAAGGTCAGAGAGCACGAGGACAGACACAGGGGAGGAAGGACACTCAGGGGTATGGGCCCTTTTTCTGGGATGGACATCCGCAGGGTACCATTCCTCTCCAAGAGATGGATTCTGCTTTCCCTTGAAGTGGTTTTGACGTTTCTCTTCAGAATTCTCTAGTGAGTCAGTGGAGGTAGGGACCCAATGAGGACATCTTGTCTGTTCTGCCACAGGCAGGCTTCACTTATGGGTGTGAAGAAGATTCTCAAGAGGAGAACGTAGCAGGCAGCTCAGGTCTCCCATGGGGCAGTTCTAGGCATTAGCTCTGGTGCCAGCTCCTGGGGTCTTTGTGAGGAGGATCTGGTGGGGTGAGGTGTTTGAAAACTCTGAGGAAACTAGGGGATTTTATCCTCAGTGGTTCTTTACCAAGTCACTAGGCACAACATAACCTTTTTGGACCTCTATTTTATCACCTGTGGGATGGGCAGAACATTTGCTTGCTCTGGGGTTGTTGGTAAGAAGAATCTGGTAAGTCTCTGCATGGATTAAAAGGAGATGGAATACTAGGCAAAGGAGGAGGTCTGGCTCTCAGTCTTCATGTGTCTTATGGTTCCCTTCTGTGAGGCCATCTCCCCATTTTATAAAAGGTCTAGGGAGGAGACCCAGTTGCTCAAAGTCACAAATTTTCTAAGTGGGGCTGGTGGCTTCGGAACCCAGGCCTGTGTAACGGGGATATTTTGTTAGTTTCATGAGTTTGTGAAGGCCGAGGTCTTCCCTCCAAGACACCATGCTATTTGCTACACCATCAACTTCCCCCAGAGCCCTCTGTGGAGGATTTGGGGCGTGGAGGGAGATGAGGGCTTGCGGAGCAGTGCCGGGGCTCCCTCTGAACCTGGACACCCATTCCTGAGTGATCCCATCTATCCCAGTGATTAACCTCACTCCGCACATCTTCCTGTCCAGGGAGGTGGATGTCTGGGCTGCCCTGACTTGTGTCAAGGTGCGTGGACTTGTAATGGTGAACAGGTGTAAGGCCAGGGACAGCCAATGGTAGGGCCCATCCTGTCACTTCAGGGACCTGGATTGCTACAATTGGCACTATCCATGTGGGGCACATATTACTACTCTGGAGAAAGAATGAGGTGAGGGAATTTTTGACGGGGTTCTAGTTCACTGGCACCCTCATCTTGGGCTAGCTGTGCCCTCCCCCAGGAACTTCTGTCACATGCATATTATATGAGCACGTTGGCTTGGACTGGACCTATTTCTAATGGTGGAGTTCTCCTGTGCCCCAGTTGGCCCTGGTGTCTTCAGCATGCCATCTAATCAATAAGTATTCCACAGACTTATAAAGTAGCCTGTCCTATGCTACAGGAAGGCCTGACCTTGTCCCTCTTGCCGAGAGGGAGATGGACAAAATCATTAGCAGTGATTAACATCTGTATTATGTTTCACGTTGACTGTTTCCAGTACAGAGGCTGGAACATAGAAAGGACTCGGTAAACATTGGTTGAATGATGGAATGAAAGTATATTTTGATGTATTATGTACTTCAGTCCTTATCATGTTTTTTTTTTTTTGGTACTGGGGATTGATCTCAGGGGCACTAGACCACTGAGCCACATCCTCGGCCCTATTTTGTATTTTATTTAGTGACAGGGTCTCACTGAGTTGCTTAGTGCCTCGCTTTTGCTGAGGCTGGCTTTGAACTTGTGACCCTCCTGTCTCAGCCTCCCGAGCCACTGGGATTATGGGTGTGTGCCACCGCGCCTGGCCTTACCATGTTTTGCAAAGACAAGCACAAAGTTCAGAAGTTCAAAGTCTTCCCAAGTTCTCTCCATCAGGAGCATCCAGATAACCAGATGTTATCTGGTTCCAGATGCCCTGCCCTGCCCACTCCACTGCACCAGTACCCATTCTCCTCCCCGGCTGGTGGAGGACCTTCCCTTCCAGCTTCCTCATCCCTTGCCTGTGAGCAGCTCTGCCCCTTTCCATTTCACATCTGTCGCAAGCACCAGCTTTGAGGTGTGTCCAGCCCACATGTGGCATGGACTGGGGAGTATAAGTGAAATCAAGATGCAGCCCCTGCCATGGAGTGGCTTACGACCAAATAGAGCAGACAAGATCTCCCCTGGAGAACATCGGGCAATGACCCAGGACCACAGAGGTCTCCAGGCAGCAGCCCAGGAGGCTCTTTTGGTGCTCAGAGGTGGGAGGCTGGCCTGATGGAGCTTTGTGTTGTGGTGGGCGTAAACCAGGCTGGCCTCGATAGCGACGATAGGAAGTGGGTTTAGCCCAGTAGGAAATTATTGCTTAGTAACTGGAAGTGTGGGATCAAGGGTTAAGAGGTGTCCACAACGTAGTTTCTCTCCATCTCTGAACTCAGTTGTTCCAGTGTGAGAAGGTGGTTACCAGGGGTCCAACTTTACGTCCTCTCGGACTCAAAAATGTGGGGAAAGCATCCCTGAGGCTGGGCTGCCTCTGCAGGAGCCCTGAGTGAGGGGTTGCAGTTGGGTTGGTTTGGGCATGTGACCACCCTAATTGCTTGGGCTGGGGAACTGGCTTAGACCTGGGTCCCAGGCTCTCTCTTTGGAGCGAGAGAGCGAAGCCACCTCCCTCAACTGAGTCTGTGTTGCTATTCACCAAAGGCTCCCTTCCTGGGGCCGCTTCTGGGATGAAGGAGCCCAGGGCTCCATGTTGAGTTTCAGGGCTCCAGTGGAGGGTAGCGTGCTGGCCGCCTCCCTTGCACAGCTGAGTGAGTTTCCTCACAGGGCATCATGAGCTCTTGTGTCCTCTGGGACCTTGTACTCGTCTCCACCAGCCCAAGGTCTTCTGGTGCTCCTCTCCCAGAGGAGTTTTTTTCTTTCTTTTTTTTTCTTTTTGGCGCTGGGGATTGAACTCAGGGGCACTCGACCACTGAGCCACATCCCCAGCCCTATTTTGGGTTTTATGTACACACAGGATCTCACTGAGTTGCTTAGCGCCTCGCCATTACTGAGGTTGGCTTTGAACTTGCCATTCTCCTATCTCAGCCTCCCTAAGTGCTGGGATTACAGGCATGTGCCACCACGCCCAGCTCCAGAGGAGTTTCCTTAGGGAAGATGAATTCAGAATGTCTGACTGTTCAAACCCCAACCTTCAGGGGTGACCAGCAAGTGTTAGCCCTCATCTTTGTTAAGGCCTCTGGTTGGGGATAGGCCTCATTCCCTGGGCCTCTTGGAGGTTTCCCTTTTTCTCTGAGAGGAGTGGCTTTTGCTTAAAAGCATAAAAAGGAGCTGCTCTGTTCGTCCCAAAAGACTCCACGGGGTAGGGGCTGGGATTGTGGCTCAGTGGTAGAGCGCTTGCCTTGCATGTGTGAGGCTCCAGGATCAATCCTCAGCACCACATAAAAATAAAATAAAGATATTGTATCCATCTATAACTAAAATAAATTAAAAAAAAAAAAGACTCCATGGGGTAAAGCGGCTCTTTTCCTGGCTTGCACTTGTCCACCTCTGTGGGAAGTCTTGATCTTGTCATTCGTGGTTCAGCTTAGGTGCCCCACGACACTCTCCCATCACTGATGCCTTGTGTCATCTTCTGAAATAACTTTTGTAGCTCTTGAGGGCTACCTGCTCTGTGCCGGAAGGAGTGGTTCTTAGTCCTGGCCACATAGTTCACCCCAAGGGCTTTGTAGAAATCTTTTGAAATGCCTGGGCCCCACCCCCAGAGTGTCTGACCTAATTAGTTTGGGGTAGGCCCAGGTATCTGTGCTTTTAAAGAACTCCCTGGAGGCCTGGAGTGATGGCTCAGTGGTAGAGTGCTTGCTCAGCACGTGCAAGGTGCTGGCTTTGGTCATCAGCACCACATAAAAATAAATAAAGGTAGCCAGGCGCAGTGGCACATGCTTGTAATCCCAGCACTTTGGGAGAATCGTGGAGTTCAAAGCCAGCCTCAGCAACTGGGGGCGGGGAGGCGCTAAGCAACTCAGTGAGACCCTGTCTCTGCATAACACACAAAATAGGGCTGGGGATGTAGCTCAGTGGTCCAGTGCCCCTGAGTTCAATCCTTGGTATCAAAAAATAATAATAAATAAATAAAGGTATTGTGTCCATCCACAACTAAAATATATATATATATATATATAT
>PVHX01004768.1:0-120764 GCA_004024805.1 Geosciurus inauris | reverse complement strand
CAGGGCATGGTCCTCACAGGGTGTCGCCCCAAATATGGTGAGGAACTCAGGGTGGGAAGCTGCTGGGTGAAGGCAGGTTGAGTGGGCTCTGTCCTTGTCACTTGGCCCTTCATCTGACATCTCTGACCTAGGTCACAGATTCAGGTGCTGTCTTCTCCCCTTCTTGGAGGAGCCATTGATTTTGTCCCAGAAATAGATCTTCAGCCCATGGCACCGGGAGACCCTCAGCACTCCCAACATGTCTCACTGTCTTGTCACCACCCTTTCCCTGGGCTGAAAAAAGAAATGTGGCTCTCAGCCTGCTCATTTGTGTTCCCTGGGCCCCTTGGAGACTGTAGGTTTCCTGAAGCCAGGAGCTGAGCGCCCACGGGTCCTCCTGACAGCGTGTGCCTCATGCAGAGACAGGATTTTGAAGGACAGTGCTCCAGGTGACAGTGACACGGGTTGTCAGCTGCATCCCCGAGGTCCTGTCCATTTCACTGATGGGTGGAGGACAAAAGGGCAGGTCAGCTCCAGTGGAGCCCGAGAAAGGCAGTTCCCTGGGACCCAGGAGGGTCCTGAGGCCTTGGCGGGGCATCGGCTCCTGGGTGGGAGGGACTCCTCCACTGGGGCGCGGAGCTCCGTGCTCGGTTCTCTTTTTCCTATACCATGAGACAGAGATGTGAAGTAAAGAGGGTTTCAGGGAAAGATCCAACCTCCTTCCCTCCCTCCCTTCCTTTCTTAAATATTTATTGAGTGAGCAGTGTATGCCTTACGCTTTGCTAGACACTGAGAGCAACGGACACGTCTGCTGCCCTCTTAGGAACAGAGTCTAGTCAGGAGGATGAAACAAACAGCACGCAAGGCAGGAGGTGCAGGCCCGGACAGAGTGGCGAGCTTGGTGAAGCCTGGTGCACTCAGGAGGGCCTCCTGGGAGAGGTGGCCAGGTGCCAGGCCTTAGAGGATGGAGAGGAGTTGGAGAGGTTGGGAAGGGTCAGGTTCGCACACGGAGAGGACAGCAGCGGTGCCGGACAGTGGCTGATGACCTGAGTTGAAGTCCTGTCTACCTCTCCACATATCCATGTGGCCTTGGACAAGTCACCTTCCTATCTGTGCTTCAGCTTCTTCATCTGAAAAATAAGGACCATAATAGGATCCACCTTGAAGGGTTATCTGGGGATTAAATGAAATACAATAGGAACCACCTAGGGCCAAGCTTGTTCCACGGTGTGCCACATTAACAACATGGCCCTGCTGTCCTGCCTGCTGTGGCTGCTGTCTGACCTCTGCCTCCCAGTTACTGCTGCTTTGTCCCCCTCAGTCTCTCAGCCTCTGCTCCCACCCTCTGAGGAGAAGGCACCTGGGCTTCCCCTCTGGGCCCTGCGCACCTGGTTATGCAAGTTAGGCCTCTCCCCATGCCCCCTTCCCAAGCGGAGCAGCCCAGAGCCCCTCAGGCAGGTGTGAATTAAACCCAGCTTCTTCCTGCCCTGTCCTCCCAGGCAGAAAGTTTCCCGCCAGGCCTGCTGCTGTTTGTATTGACAGCTCCCGCCACCTTTTCCTCCTGGTGTCTCCCCACGCTGGGTGGCTGGGGAGCTGGCCCTTTGCAGTGCTCTCGGAGGCCTTGTCGCCCACCCCCTCGTGAGCCTGACATTTTGTCTGCACCAGGGCAGAGGCCTCTGTGCTAATTGGGCCTGTCCCAGCTGTTTAGTCCCAGCTGTTTCAGCACTAATCCAGCGTCATCATGCCAGCAGTCAGAATGGTACAGTGCCCAGCCCAGGAATGAAAGGCACCTGGCATTGGTGCTGGGGACAGGCCACTGTGGACACAGAGGAGGGAGGGCTCTTCCCGGCCAGGGTCTGGGAGACCCAGTGGGCTCCTTCTGCAAGTGCAACTGGGGTGGTTCCCTCTCTCCTTGCCTGGCTGTGTGTTGTAGGGTCCCCTGCCCTGTGTTGTGCAGACCCTCAGATGCCTCTCACCTGCTGCATCTGGAGTGAGCAGAAGGCTCAGAGGCCCTGTGCTGGGGCCAAGCCCCTTGGGAGTGGCCAAGCCCTGCCTCCAGTGATCTGCTCTTTAGCTCAGACAAAAGACTGCTTGACCACTTTGTGGTGTGTTTCTTGAAGAAGAACAGTGGCTCAGCCTTCCTTGGGGATTGTGAGTGCTTCTGGCAGCCCACTGGGAAGGGGAGGCAGGCTTAGCACCCACTCCACTTCTGTGGATGGTTTGGAGCCAGCATCATCTCCAGCTTTTCCTGCTCTGCTAGGAAAGGGTGAAACTGCAGGAGCAGCAGACTTGATTCCTCTTTCAGGGGCACGGGACTGGGCTCTGGGGGGCTGGGCCCCTGTCTCAGGAGCTATCAGGTAAGGGAAAGTTGTCATCGTCCATAAAATCATATTGTTTTGAGCAAAAATGAGCAGTTGTCTCAAAATTCATAGGTCTACTTTAAAACTTTACTTTTGCTCCTTTTCTACAATAAAATTGGCTGCTGATGAGAAGTGGTATCCTATGTTGGAAAGTATGCCAACTGGGATTCAGAGTCCTGGACATGAGCCCTTGGGTGAGGCCCCTTCTCTCACCAGGCTTGTGTCTTCATCTGAAAAATGAGAAAGTATGTCTACTGCATCTCTGGATTCTTGGTCAAGAACTCCATCTGAGGCAGAGGAGAACACATGGGCTATACTTTGGTGGTTCTGGTCTGGGTTCCATCTCTGTCATTTATATGGTAGGTAATGTCTCCTTCCTTCAGTTTCTCATATGCAGAATGGAATGATCTAGCACCTGCCTCTTGGGACTGTTGTGACAATTAATAGAGATGCACATAAAGTCCTTAGCACAGTGTCCAGCTCAGATGCACCCAGTAAGTGCCAGCTGTCCCGTTTGTTTTTGTTGAGATTATCATTGTCATTATTTTATCATCCCTTCCAGTTCTGACAGCGCTGGGTAGGGGGCTGATTGGGGGTTTCTGACTACTTCTTAAGTATTAATCTGTGTGGGGGTCTCTTGAGGATCTTGTCAGAGGGCAAATTCTGCCTCTGGGGTGGGGCCTGATTTTTTGTTTTTAGCAAACTCCTGGGGATGTGGATGCTGTTGTCTGTGGGTCACACCTTGGCACCCCAGGCCTTGATGACCAGCATGTGTCCTCCAGGGTCTCCGAGACGAGTGGGAGTCTCTTGGCATCCAAGGAGAGATGTGATGGGCCTGGTAAGTCCAGCAGCCCTGCAGGAGGATGAGCACAATTGTCTCACCAGACAAGAGTGACACGGATCTGATGTCTTGAGAGATATTTTGAAGATGATTCTTTTGTTGAGCGTCTAATAGTCACATAATTTAGGGTTGATGTTATGATTGCCTCCTGAGTATTGGGCTTACCTCCCTGATTATACTGGAGTCTCTTTGAGGACGAGGTTTTGTCTAATGTTTCTCTCTACCCCAGGGCTCCCAGGATAGTGCTAGACTTGTAGGAGGCACACGGGATCCATCCACCCAGGAGTCTGAGCCTTGGAGCTTGGTGGGGTGTGGGGAGGAGAACGTGGACTTTGGAATCAGGTGGCACCAAGTTTGAAGCCCAGCACAATCACATGCTATTGTGTAGCAGTCTCGGGCAAGCTCCTTGTCCCTCCACGCTCCCTCATCTGGAAAAATAAGAATGCTGACCCCCCCACTGATGTAGATGAAGTTTGGTGACCCCTCAAAATTCATATGTTGAAACCCTAAGCCTAAAGTGTTGATATTTGGAGATGGGGCTTCAGGTAGTGATTGAGTCTGGAGCCCTTGTGAATGAGAGCAGTGTTTTTATGAAAGATACCCCAGAGCTGGGCTTGGTGGTGCATGTCTGTAATCCCAGTGATTTGGAAGCCTGAGGCAAGAGGATCACGAGTTAGAGGCCAGCCTCAGCAAATTAGCAAGGCCCTAACTAACTTAGTGAGACCTATCTCAAAATGAAAAATAAAGCCAGGAGTATTAGCCAGGAGTGAAAGACATTGTCTAGACAGCTTCCTTCAGGCTGGGGATATGGCTCAGTGGTTAAGCACCCCTGGGTTCCATCATCAGTACCAGGCACAAAAGATGAATACATAAATAAATACAAATAAAAAATAAAAAGGCTTGGGGGTATTGCTAGCTCAGTGGTAGAGTACTTGCCTCACAGGTACTGGATTCCATCGCCAGCAATGTGTGTGTGTGTCTGGGAGAGAGAGAAATGTGAGCACACATTCAGAGAGTTTACTCTCTTTCCACCTTGTGAAGATACAAGGAAAAGTCAGCAGTCTGCAACTGGAAGAGGGCCCTCACCTGAATCTGATCATGCTGGCCCCTTGATCTTGGTCTTCTAGCCTCCAGGACTATGAGAAATAACTTCTGTTATTCATAAGCCACCCAGCCTGCTGGGGGCCATGTGTAAGCCGTGGTTGAACTGAGTGACGTTTGAGCCATCATGGAGGCGAGCCTGGTTTGGGGATCTCCCTGTTGGAATCCACTGGTTCCAGAATGCCTCATTCATATGGTGCCTTGTCCTAGCTCACAGCTGAAAGTTCAAGCTCGGTTCTGGAGACTGGAGTAACCCACTAGAGCCAAACAGCCTCTGGGAGATGGGTGTGGCTCACCAAATGCCAGTCAACCTGTTTACTGCAAGACCCCTGCCACACTGAGAAGCAAGCACTGAAACAAGACTCCTCCCACTGAAACCTTACCCCTGCCTTTAATGTACTTCCCCTTAAATAAAGAATCTCGGGGTCTTTTTCAGTTGTTCAGCTCCTGTCAGGACTGGAGGAGCCATCAGACACTCTGCTTTTTAAATCTAATATTTGGCTTTGTCTTATTTCTTACTGATTATTTCAGTCTTTTTATTTTCCCAGGTGGCTCACACCTCCTGGGCAGGAACCTGCTCTGTCGGGGTGCTGGCCATCCCTTCACCAGCCTATGGCACTTTGTTGTAGTTGTCCCAACTAAGATACCCACTTCAGAGATTTATAAGAACTAATTGCAGTACAGGGAATTGGGACGTGGCTCACAGTGGGAGCTCCACACCATCTCCATTCTTCCCCTATAGTCTAAGCTAAATCAGGCCATATTGGAACCCTGGAGCCACTTAGAACTCCATGCTCAGCTCCAAGGGCCTTGTTATGTTGGCCAGTGCTACCTCTGCATTAGCTCAGGCTACGAACAGTGAAGATTCAGCACTTGTTTCTTTTTCCTCCAGTGACCCACCACCCCTCTTCATGCCTGTGCCCGTTTCTCTTGCTGAAAACTCCGCTCATTCTGGAATAGTACTCAGATCCCAGCACCCAGCATATCTGGGCTGTGGTGGAAGAGCACCCAGCAAACTGTGCATCTGGGCTTCTGAGAATGCTCTGAGTCCCCAGCACTCTGCCCACACCCCCAACAGGCCTTTGTGTGGTCACAGTAAATGAACCTTCTCCAAGGCACCTGGACACATCCCTTCTGTGTGCTGATGTTGGGGCGCAGAGATGCACTTCTCTACTGCAGGGGGACACCTGGGTTGGGGCACTGATGATGATGCTTTGTTAAGAGCTTATGGCCGTCACCCACCCCGTGGAACTCCACACTGTTCCCTGTGGTTCTTGCAAACAAGCTGCGAGGTGGCCCTCAAAGCATCATCCTCATTGATAATGTCAGGTTTGGTCAGGGTCCAAGATGCCCAAATAAGGAAGCTGGTCAGCGGAGCTGCAAGCCAGATGTGGACATGCCTCCTGTCAATCAGCCAGTTTTCCTGACCCATCAGGAAGGACTTTGGCCCTCTTTTCCTGTACCCAAGCCCTCCCCTTCCTGACCAGGTTTTCTTGAAATTCTCTATACACAGAATCTCCGACGCCATTTCTCCCGACCCGCTCTGATGGACGGGGGATCTGGTCCGAGGGCTTGCCTTCCAATAAAACCTTGCTGAGTGGCTTAATTCATCTTCTCCTGGTCGTGTGATATTTACAGATAGATGCAGGGACTTAGAAGTCCCATGATTCCTTCAGAGACACCATCAGAGGGTGGCACCTTGGTTATGTGACCCTAAGTTGGGTTGCAGCTTTCTACAGGGCCACCAGCACGATGGGGAAGACTAGAGGCAACCAAGAGTGTAGTGTGTACAATGACAATGATTTCAGATTCTTTTTGGCCTGAAGCTCCATTTAAGATGAAGTACCATCAGCAAGGTAATGATCATTATCAGCATATTTAAAGTCCTTAAATATTTGAAGTCCTGTCAAGCTTTTATGGCTCTCTAAATCAGAGACACAGTTAGACCTGGGCAGGCCTCAAAGGAATCCTATCCTTTAGGAATCCCAGCCCTTCTCCCTGGGAAGCGAAGAAACCCAGCCTGAAGAGTGCTCCCTGGAGGTGGCTGGCCTCTTCCTGCAGGTGTGAGCGTGGACACACATCTGTCTGCAGACCCTTTGCCTTAGAAGTTTTCAACAGATGACTGTCTGATAGGAGGCTGTTGCATCTGACGCCGATGGTGTTCAATTAGGGAACTGAGATGCTTTTAACTTTTATCGTTTATTGATAAAGATACATTCTAAGCATTAAAACTGTTCTGTTTGGGCCATTTTAAGTAAAGAGGGAAATGAAAGTGACATATCCCCTAGATGAGAGGGGATGGGCTGTCAGCATGAGAAGGCCCCCCGAGCAGGGAGGGGCTGGGAGAGGACCCGTGAGCCTCTCTCCTTTCCCTGCGGATGCTGTGGTGGTTAGCTGGGGAGAATCCTTCCTAGGTGGAAGAAAAGGTGGCTGAGCATGGAGAGTTTTTGAGAGAATGACCCTACTTGCTGAACAGCCACCAGCAGCGCCTATAAAAGACCGCTGCCAACCTCTTTGCTTATGCTATGAGCTATGATCATGAGGGCCCAGTGGTGGGCATCAGGGAGGGACAGTCCAGTAGTTAGCTGTGTGTATGTTGAAGGTGGCTGGTGTTAGGTGGCTTTCCTCTGCTACGATGGTGCCCAGGAAAATCAACTTAAAGGAGGACAGGTTTCGGTTTGTGGTCAGTTGGCCTGTAGCTCCTGGGCCTGTGGTGAGGCAGCGCACCATGGTAGAAACAGGTAGCGGAGCAGAGCCACTTGCCTCATGGCGGCCAGGAAGTGAGTGAGAGGGAGGGGAAGAAGCCCAGGGTCCTAATACCCCTTCCGAGGTCCTGGGCCCAGTGACCTAACTTCCTTCCACTGGGCCCACCTAGTAAGGAAAGGTTCCACCACCTCCCAATAGTGCCACTGGCAGGTGACCAAGCTGTTAGCATATGGGCTGCAACCACAGTGGACAAACCATATGTGGACAGATGTGGATTCACATCCTGGTGCTTCCACTTACAAGTTGTGTAGCACTGGACACAGGCTGCACCTTTCTGGACCTGTCTATAACGGGGCTCTGTAGACCCACCTTTCTGTGTGTGTATGTGGCTCAAGAACAATAATGTCTGTAAATGTTTGGCATTGTGCCCGACCTGTTGTAAGCCACCTAATAAATGGCAAGAGGGGGACTCCATGCCCTGTGTTTCATGGCACTTTCTCTCTGTCACTCTAGCACCGTTAGACTATTAGTTGTCAAACATGACAGCTAGAATGTACTGAGACCCTACTGCATGCCAGGGCTTTGCCTGAAGTTCTGCAGCTGGTAGCAGGTGGAGTTGGAATTCAAACCAGGTCCCCTGGCTCCAGCGCCTTTTTTCTTGCCACTGTTTGGTGACGCTTTGGAGGTTGCAACTGTTGAAGCCTAGGAAAGCTCCTCCTTGTAACGCAAAGGCTCCTCTGTCCCCAAGAGTCCTTCCCTGGGGAGTTCCCTGCAGGTTCTGTCTGTAGGGCCTGGCACAGGCTTTTCTGGAAAGAGCCTCCCAGACCCCAAAGGACCCTGCACACTGCCAGCTTGCCTTTCCTAGAGATGTTTCAGAGAGACTCTTTGTTCCTCTAGGGACTCTTTTAGGGTGAGTCTGTCAGAAGGGAGACCTGAGACTGTCTGGAAAATCCAGTGATCTGGAGATGGTGGGTTTGGGAACAGACGAGAGACAGGAGCAGAGTCAGGTGACTGCAAGAGGCTCCTTGAAAGAGCTTTCATGAGATCCTTGTGGGTAACAGGGACATTCTACCCCTTCCAGGACTTCTCTCTCCCTTCTACCGGCTAGTCTTCCTGCCCAGCTCATGGACCCACCAAGCCCAGCATGTGAGCCACCTGCCTGTGTGTACCGGTAGCCAGGCTTGAGTGACCCTTCATCTGCTGCCTGTGGAAGTGAGATGCCAAAGCGGCCCCCGCATTCAGCTGAGCTCTGCAAACCCCAGAAGATGGACCTCCACCAGCTGGGGAGTTGGTTTCCTGCGTCTTTGTCTTTTCTGAGGGCAGAGAAGATGGGAGGGCAGCGGGTAGCCAGCGTGACGTGGGAATCCCTGCGGAAGCCTCACTTTACAGTCCCGCAGTGAATCTGGCTTCTCCTCTCCTTGCTGTGAATTCTCACCCATAATGAATGTGACTGTGGAGTCACAAACCAAGCCACTCCCCACCTGCTCAGAGCGGTAGGCATATTTGGACAATTCTTGGAAACATGATAGAGCTGCCCAGGTTGCACTAACTCAGCGATGCAGATTGAGAGGCAGAGGTCACAGTCGCTTTTATTCTTTGGCAGCACGAGACTGCAACTTCCCTCGCACACCCAGCACCGACTCAGGTTCTCTGCACAGAGCTCCCCTCTCCAGTGGAGTGTCTTGACACTTCTGTCGTCACTTGGGGTTGACCCCAAGGCCTGACCACTCCACTCCCGGGCAGAACTGTGCATAGAGCTCACAGTTCTCTGGGAACTCATTCTCATTCTCTGGGAAGAGGGGACACTCGGCAGTGTTATGCAGGCCTTCCATGGCATCACGTGAATTGAGTGGTATTAGGAAAGTGTCTCCCCACTCCCACTCCATCTCTCCTTGTTCCCATTCCTGATGCCTGGTAGTTGATATTTTTAGTTAAAGTAACTCATCTTTGTTGAAAAGGAAGTTCCCTCTGGAGGGGTAATTTGGTTGAACCACTATCAGTCATGGACAGTTTAGTATAAATCAATTAATGGGATGCTTTCCTATTGACTGTAGAGCAAGGGAGGTGATGAGCAGTTGGAAGAGTCACGAGGTCACTGGGTGATTATGGAGAGCTAGCAAAGGAGGGGAATTGAGGGTTCACAAGTGTGACTCCTGCTTTGCCAGGTTATCTCTTACTTGTCTTAAAATGGTTTCAATGTAAACTTTTCTACAAGAGTAGCTCAAATACCAAAAATCATACAAATCCTAAGCATACAGCTTTGAATTTTTACAAAATGAACACACTCTTGTTGACAGCATCCAGAAATAGTACCCGGTTGCCCCTCCGAGATCCCCAACCTGTCACTGTGACCCCCCCCCCCCCACCAAGGTACCCACTTGTCCTGACTTCTTTTTTTGGTACTGGGGATTGAACCCAAGGACACTCAACCACTGAGCCACATCCCCAGGCCTTTTTTGTATTTTATTTAGAGACAGGGTCTCACTGAGATGCTTAGTGCCTCACTAAGTTGCTGAGGCTGGCTTTGAACTCACCATCCTCCTGCCTTAGCCTCCTAAGCCTCTGGGATTATAGATGTGCGCCACCATGCCTGGCCACTGTCCTGACTTCTAATGTCATAGATAAGTGTTGCCTGTTTTTGAGCTCTCGGGGCACCTGTAGGGGAGCATGGACACCCCTGTTTGTGCCCCAGGTTGCACTAAATCAGCGATGCAGATTGAGAGGCAGAGGTCACAGTCTCTGGTACCCTGCCACATTCCGTGAGGCCAGCGGAGTTGCACAGTGATATTTTCAGCTCCTGGGCCAGTATCTGGCAGTGGTAGATGTTCAAAAGTGTTGGTTGAATGAATGAGTGAACACATCTTACTTGCTTCACACTTTCGCCTACAGTTCATCTCAATACCTAAGAAAAACCACTTGTCGGGAACCTTGGGCATCTATTAAGTCTCTTTCCTAAAGAGAGCATTGCTATCTGGGCTCCAGGTCCACCTGGGTCCTGGTGTCCTGAGGTTGGGGCTGGAGTCTGGAAATTCCATCTGGTCTGCAGGAGCAAGCTTTTCGGGGAGTTCCACAGGGCACCCCCTCCCCCTGCCCCAGGACAAGCTGATGCAAAACCAGCTTTTGCCCCTGTATGTCTCTGAGGACCCCATGCTGTGGCCTTCCCTGGACCCAGGCATGCAGTGGCCAGCTGGGAGGGAAGAATCACGAAGAACCGAAGAGAAAGAGAAGATGCAGGATGACAGGAAGAAGGAGAGAAAGAGAGGAGGTTTGAGGGAGAGGGAATCCATGAGTCAATCTTTTTCCTCTGCTTTCTAGAAGCAAGGCATGGGGGAGGGCCAGACAGGCAGGAAGCTAGTGCTCCCAGGGGAAGCGAGTGTCCTCCTGTTTGGGCTGTATTGTTTTTGGTAGCAAGTGACAGAGTGGAGGCAGGAACATGAGCCTGTGGAAATGCAATGTCAGGGTGCCCTGGTGGGACAAGGTTTTTTTTTTTTTTTTTTTTTTTTTTTTTTACCCTGGCGCTTGGCAAATCCCTTTCACAGGCAGAGTGAGTAGCTTCGCAGCCTCTCTGGCTGCACGGTGTTGATTGAGCAGGTTATTCTTTATTCATACACCTTTTGCTGAGCTGCATAACAAATGTGCTATAAATTCCAGTGCTTTAGAGAGACTGATACAGAAAGCAGGACTACCTCTGGTACTAAAGTGGAGGTTGGTCAAATTCCACAAACATCAAAGCCATTTGCGTTGCTATGATTCAGAAGTAAACATTACTTCTTTTAAAGAAGATCTACACCCAGAATAATTATTTCTTGGAGTGATCTGAGGGTAAAGCTGGTTTATGTCTTTATTTCCCTTAGACCAATATTTTGTCCTAGTGGGATGTGTCAGAGTGCTCAAAGCCCATGCTGCAGAGTGGCCCTTCTTTCTCCAGGGCCACTTTCCCTGCACAAATGCACCTCCCCAACCCCCATCATCTTGTTCCTAGCGATGGCACCAGCATTCCTACTTTTGCATTTGTTAATTTATCAATTATGTAGTGCTTCCCATGGCCCATGTATTCTTCCAAACTCTTGAACAAATACTGATCCATTTAACTCTCACAACTCTATGAAGAGGTTTCCATATTTCCAAATGGGGGAAACAAGGCACAGAGAGGTTAAGTAACCTGCGTGAGATGGCACAGCTAGTGCATGGTGGAGCTAGAATTTGTCCCAGAGTCAGTGTTCTTTATCCTCACACCCTGTTATCTCTCAATATCTTCTCTAAGGGGTAGGTGAGCAGGAGAAAATCTTTTCAGGGATTAGAAACAATTTTCTGTGCCTTTCTTAACATTGCTGTCCAAGGTGGCCCTTAACCTTGGAAGAGTAGGGGATCAGCTCCTGCAATACTGATCTGGGTCTATGAAGCACACACCTGCTCAGTGGCTCAGCTGCACCAAGCAACACCATGGACAGAGATGGGAAGGTGAACTTGGAGTGCGTGCCAGGAGCCATAGGAGCTCTGGACTGGAGAATCGCCGAGGCCCTGCTTGCTACACACACAGCATGGGTGGTCCTGGTGTCTCTGAGCTGTGTCCCTTTCTCTTGCTTTTTCCTTCCTCTGTGCCAGGGAGGTCATTTTCCCCTCCCCAGTCTTTGCTCAGAAGGTGGCCCCACCATCTGGGCAGTTACTCAGTATGGAAGGCTGCCAGCCCCTCTTCCTATTTCTCGGGGATTTGATCTCTAGCTCCCATCAACTCTACTTTGTAAACAGGTTGTAAATGTAAATATCTCAACCTCCACCGCCTCTACCTTACTTGTACTACCCCTACTTCTTTCCAGGACTTCTTCTGTACCCATCTAATTACCTTCCAGACTCCAGACTAACTCCTCTAAAACTATTCTCAAATTGCAGTCAGAGCCATCTTTCTCTAAGAAATTCCGATTATGCCACCTGGAGCTTAAACCCCTTCCTGGCTCTGCAGCGCCCTTGGAATACAATTCAGACTTCTTAGCTCCACAGCTCTGGGGCCCTAGGATGCTGCAGGTCCTGGTCCCTCTGGGCAGCATTCCTCACAGCTTTCAGAACATTAAAGGTGGCTGTTTCCTTTCTCTTCAGGAGAGGCTTGGGCTGTTCCCTCCCCCACCCCATCCCTTCCCTGTGGCTGATTGTGACTCATTGTTCAGGCCTCCACTTAAATGGCCTTTCTTCTCGGGAGTCTTCCTTGACCCTCCAAGCCTGGCTTGAGTACCCCAGCCCAGTGTTCCCATGGCAACCAGTGATAACACTGTTCACTTTGGATTTGGACTTGATAGTGGCAGGCATGTTTTCTCCAGCACACATACTCTCTCTTGTGCACAGCTGTGTCCCCAATACCTAGGACAGGCTGGTTTGTGGGAGACTGAAAAAGTCTTAATGGGTGAGTACTGTCATAAAAAGGACATTGATGGAACATTCTGGAGGCTGGGCATTTAGAACAGGCTCTGGCACAAACTCTTGACCTTGATTAAGTCACAGAGCCTCATTTTCATATCCATGAAGCGAGCGGCCTGTGCTGGATGGTCTCCAAGCGTCTTTGCAACTCTAAGATTCTGGGATTCGTCTTCTGAAGTGAGGTTTGTGCTCCTTGTCTCTCGTGACTTCTAGGCTGCAAGGACCCACCCTCTCCATGTCCAGGTGCTCCTGGGCAGGCTGGTAAGCGGTGCCTAGTGGCCTGCCTTCAGCTGTGCTAGGGCACAGCCTGCTGTGGCCTTGCCTTCTCCTTGTATCCAGGACAAGAACTTCTTGAAATTCTCTGGTATCCTCCTCCTCACCTCCTCTTGTTTGCTGTCAAAAAATTGCAAATAGGATGATTCTAATGCTGCCTCTCTCTCTGAATTGTCACAATAATCAATAGGAAGGTGTTAAATTTACATGCTCCTGAGGCCACCCTTCTGCCAGCAGAAATAGGAGACTCCTGGTGGCCACGTTCCCTCCCCAGAATGCACACCACAGCCTTCAGTTAGACTGTGAGTGCTTCGTCTTCATCCGGGTTACTATCTATACAAATGGCTCCTGGATCCAGTCAGCACATTTATTGAGCATCTGTTACGCGACAGGAATTGTCCTAGATGCTTTGGACACATAAAGAACAAAGCAGATAAAAATCCTGCTCTTGAGGAACTCACCTCTTAAAAGTATGTATTGGGGAAACCCATATAAATAAGAGATTTTAGAAACAAGTGAATTGTTTAATAATAGGCTAGGAGGGGGGATGTGCTATGGGGATACAGGAAGATGGGGAAGGAGGATAAAGGTCCTCGGCAGGGATTTCAGCTGTGGCATGGACCACGGTGAGGGAGTGGACCAGCTCCTCAGGGGAAGAGTGCAAGGCCCAGGGCAGAGTGTGAGCAAAGTTCCCAGGGTGGGAACTCATAGGCTTGTGCTTGAGGACCGGTGAGGTCGTGTACTGCCCGGGGACACCGTAGGACAGGGAGTGTGGGAGCGATGGCCAGGGCGTAGCAGGCTCCCCAGGGTGTTGCTGGAGGTTAGAGCACAGCTCAGGACCTTCAGTTGATTGTCCTGTGATTTATCCACTTAGAGCCACATACCAAATCCAGCCCGGTCCTGCTCATGCTCAGCCATTCCCACGGTGGTGGCAGAGGACTTTAGGGACAGCCCAGCAGCTGTCAAGAGGTCTTTTCATCTGAGACTCCTCCCTTCTCTCCCTTGTGTCGCCTCTGAATGGAGGGAAATGGTCTTTGGTCTTCTGCGGGCTGCTGGGCCCTAGCTAGTACATCACATTGGGGTGCACACTGGCGATCTTCTATCTCCACGGTTCAGATTTTAAATAGCTGTTTGGACCTTAGTTGGGTCATTTTGGGGTACTGGTTGGTGTGGGGTGACATTCAGAGGGCCAGGAAAATCCCTAGTACCTCCATTAAGGGGAAATGATTTGGAGAGTAGTCTTTGGCCTGTTCTCTTTGTTTTCTTATAACTACTTTGATTTTCTGAAATGGGCAACTTAGTTTCAATACCATCTAGGTCCTCTGGGCCACATACTTGCTGACAGGACAGCTTTCATTCGGAGTCCTATGACAGAAAAGGAATTGTAATCCATTGTGTCACTGTATGGCCTGTGTGTGTGTGTGATTTTGTAAAAGATGGCCGCTTAGCAGATCTTTACAACTGGAGCTGTTTTGTTGAAGATCAAGTAAAAGAGAGGAAGTCCCTCATGGACGGGCTTTCATGCACTAACAAAGAGGGCACGAGGTTGATGGTGTAGGGAGGAAAGAAAGGCATTATTCCCCTCCCAGACAGTAAAACTCAGGGGGAAAAGAAAAATAAGGAAATGGTATTCTAAATGCTTTACATCTGCTCTGGCAGAGGTAGGAACCATTGTCCTTTGTCCATCAGGTTGTTTGGACTTTATATCTTCTAGAGAATTTTTCACCAAATTATTTTTTGAGGGGGTAGGGATTGCCTGGCACTTTTTGATTTTTAGTTTTGAGATAGGGTCTCACTAAGACGTCCAGGGAACCATGATATTAGACATTTTTTCCCCCTTTCTTTTCTCTTTTTTTGGGTCCTGGGGATTGAGCCCAGGGGCACTTTACCACTGAGCTACATCCCCAATCCTTTTTATTTTTTATTCTGAGACAGGGGCTTGCTAAATTGCTGAGGCTGGCCTGGAACTTGCGATGCCCCTGCCTCTGCCTCCTGAGTTGCTGGGATTACTGGCAGGCGCCGCTGTGCCCTGCTTGTTAGGACTTCTGCTTGCAAGCCTTTGGTCTTTTTTCTTCTTTCGCTCCTCCATTATCTAAATTTGCCTTTTGCTTCTTAATTTTTCTCCTGGAGAAGGGGAGCCTGTGCTAAAATGGGGAACAGCAATTCAAGAAAGGAGGAAGTATTTAGGGGAGGAACCAACATTTGGTATTCCAGCTGGATTTATGTTTGGTAATCGCGGTGACTCAACTTGCAGATACTTGGGAAAAATGGGGAAATTTAACTCAGAATGACTTGCTTTCTGTTTTCCTTCATGGGGGAACATTTGATATTCCTAAATTGGTTCTCTTGTGCGCTAAACCAGAGGTCTGAGGCAATACAGTTAAAAGGATTACATTTCCTGCCTCAGCTTCCCAAGTAGCTGGCATTACAGGTCCATGCTACCAGGCCAGCTAAGAACTATGTTTCTGAGATGTAAATTTTCTATCTTGTTTCAACTAAGAGTCAGACCTTTAGAAATGCAACTTTAGGAATTAGGATCGCTTGGGAGATGATCAAATCAATAGTCTAGTGGAAAACCTTTTACAAATCAGCAAATAGGCTGTCTCTTCCCTCTGGAGATGGCCCACATTCTCCCTTGGATGCATATTCCTTTCTTTACCCTAAAAGCTGTCACTTGAGATGGCCACATCCTCCCTTGAATGTGTCTCTCACTTTACCCCCAGGATGTCTGTCCCTTGAGAGAGCCTGTATTCTCTCTTAAATACATATCTGCTTTCCTAAACAAATTGATGTCTGAAAAAAAATAGTAAAGATAAATCTAAATGGAAGCTATGGAGTCTTTGCTCTCTGTCAGCACCGTGCGACATGTCCACGTATGTGCTTATGTTTGTGTGCCGTCTGCATGGTACACAATAGACTTGAAGAAAATGAGTGCTCATAAATTAAAAACATAACCATCTCTCCGCCCCCCAATTGCTCTCAAATGAATGAAATAATAGTGATGAAAATGTACTTTGCTGGATTAAACATGTGGATCAGAATCGACAGAGCTGTTTGTTTCTAGGCTGCAGGAATGTGATACCATTGTGAATTAAATTTGGAATATATTTAGTGAGCATTTACCTATGTACTAGCCATGGTTATTAGGTACTTTGTAGTATTTCTCATTTGAAACTCCAATAGCCCTATGACGTAGGTACTGTTATTACCTCTATTTTCCACATGAGGCAAATGAAGCTCAAAGAAGTTACTGTCTTTGTTGCAGCTGGTAAGTGAGGGAGCTGAGATTAGAACCCACCTGTGTTAGCAGCTTTCTGTTACTATAACCAAATACCTGAGATAGACAGCTTATAAAGAGGACAAGGTTTATTTTGACTCACAGTTTCAGAGGTTTCAGTTCATAGTTGACCCAATTGCTCTGGGGCCTGTGTTGAGGCACAGTACATTAGTGCAGTTGGAGCGTGTGGCAGAGGAGGCCTGTTTACCTCATGGCGGCCAGGAAGCAGAAACAGGCAAGAATATACCTTCAAGAATATGCCCCCAATTATCTAAACTTCCTTCCACTGTGTGCAACCTATTAAAGGTTCCACCTTCCAATAGCACCACAGGCTGGGGGCCCTTCAGCATGGGGGCCTTTGGTGAAGACCCCAGATCCACGGCAGCGCCAGCCTCCCCACGGAATGCACTCACCTGCCTCTCTGGACATTGCCTTTCCGCGGCCTGAGCTCTCAGGAGGAGGAAGGCTATTCTTGTAACCAGGCCTGAAGGAAAGTCCAGGGCTGTGAAGTCACTTCTCAGGTCACCAGCAAGCCTTCCACTAGAAGGGGAGAAGGGAAGGGGTTCCCTTTTCTTGCCTGCAATAGACAGTGAAATAGTCAAAGGTAAGGTTGCTCTCTGAGCGTATGTGAACTTATCCTTTTCCTTTTGGTCTTAGAGCATGTTAAGAACTTGGTAGAGATATGAGAACCCTGGGCCTCTCTCTTAGGTACCTAAAATCTGAGGTATGTATGGTGTATGTACGTGCACTTGTGTGTGTGTATACGTGTATGTGTGTGTACATGCATGTGTATGTGTGTATGGCATGGAATGCATGTGCGTGTGTGGGATGTAATACACTGTATGTTGTATGCATAAGGGTGTAAGGGTCTCTTTGTCTGCAAAGGCTCCTGATCATGCCTGGGCAGCCTTGAGAGCTCTCTGTCCGGTGCCAGCACTGCTTTGTGCCTTGACCGTATGACTTTAGTTTCCGAGCTGTATTAGGTGACGGATGCCTGACTCCCCTGCAGACAGGGAGCCTCTGGAAAGAATGTATCACATTAGTGCTCTTTCCATGAACACATGTTGAGTGTGCAGATGTGCAAATGATGTACAGATGAGTAGATTCACCACCATCGCCTACCCAGCCTTGGCAAGCCCATCATCTGCTCCTGATCACACATGTGGGTGGAGGGTTCATTGTCAAGGAAGCTGCCTGCCTATGGCATGGAGCCCCCAGACTGGACTTAGAGAGATGCTGGACATCCTTGGTGTGTAGACTTACCGGGGGCCACCAGGCTGTGTGCAGCTGGGCCACACAGCCAGCTGTGCTGGTCATCCAGAAGTGCCTTCTTTCTGCAGTTCTAGAGAGATCTCTTGCCTACTGGCTTCTTCTTGGGTCGCATGGAAAATGAAAGTGTTGGGAAGTTGTTCTTCCCGTGGTTAATGTGTTCCATGCCCGCTGTGTCCCCCTGTGCTCAAGTTCCGGGCAATTACCCTCCTGCAGGGTTTTGTTGCTGAGCACAGCAGGTGGGCCTTGTTTGTAATTCACTTGCACCATTAACGCTGGGTTAGCACCATAAGGGCAACTGATCCATTCAGTGGCCCCAGCCCCAGATGCCATTCGATATTGGGACATTAAGAAGGCTTTGGGGGTCCAACTGCTTCTTCCATTTAAAGCAATGAGAGAGGCTTAATCCATTGGTTGTCACAGAGCACGGGCAGTAATCTACACTGATGGAAAGTCTGTACCCAAACACCAGTCTCCTCCTCCCCAAATCATGGAGATTTGGCTCTGGACAATAATAGCACTAATCACAATACCAGCTGTCAAGCATGGAGCACTGGCTGTTTGCAGGCGCGCAAAGATCACAGCTAATCTTTGAAAGTAACCTAAAGGATAGCTGACGTTTTCTCCGTTTTATGGGTGGGGAAACAGGTTTGGAGAGGTTAATCATGCACCTGGACCTAGGGAATAGCAGTGCTCCAGGAGCCCTGTTTAAAGCAAATATGGAGTTCCTGATGGTGACAGTCACGTTGCTCCACCTCCCATGGGCATGAATTGCATGGCACCTGGTGAATGGAGGGGATAGGACAGACCTTCAGTTTGCCATCCTAATTATTTTTTTTTCTGGCATTGCTATTAAGATGAGTCCCAGAGTAGGAGGGTGATGAACAGGATTTAAACATCATCTTCTAGGTTCACTTTCTTAATGAATCGATCATACGTTTACTGAGCTCTAACTAGGTGGAAAACATTGTCCTGGGTGTTTTATAGAAAACAAAGATAAATCATTCATCAGTTCAACAAATTTAAGAGATAGGGAATCAGACATGTATTCTAGAACCTAACCCGGGAGTGGAGTGCTGGGGTGGGTTGGGGAAGGTTGCTAGGAACTAACCGACTACGGAGATCTCATTTAGAAAAAGCTTTCTTTAAATCCAGTTGTGCGTTATCAAAACATTTTTCATGTGTAACATCTTCTTTGACCTTGAACAACACTGTGAGTTATGTAGGGCAGGCAGTGTGTCTCCCATTTCATGGGAAGCTCGGGTGCCAAGGGAATTTGATCAGACAGTGAACAAGTGCAAAGCTAGGTTTAAGCATGGCCTTCTGACTCCAAGTTCAGACCCTTATTTACAAAGTCACTCCACTGTCAAGCTCCACATTTGGGACTGGACCTGATTTAGACTCGTCGGTGTGCTTGATGTCCCATGGCCTGATGAGGTTGGCTCCGGAGCTGCCTGGGGCTCTGCCTCCCTTGGAGACTCACAGAGTATCAGTTCCTCCCAACGCTTGGCTGCTCAGAAACTTTTCCAGTTTGTGGGAAAATCCCAATGCCCTGATGTGCAGGTGGTATCAGGTCAGGTCCCATCAGAGCTGGGTGCCCATGTTCCCATGCCCCTCACATGTGGCTAAATGCCCTTAACTTCTCCAAGCCCTTTGGTATGCCCTGATCATGTTGATTTCTTTAAAAAACACAGCTCTGATCCTGGCCCTTCTTTACCCAGATACCCTCAGTAGCTCTTTATTGCCTGGAAGATAAAATCCATCCTCTTTAACCTGAGCATTTGAGGCCTTTTAGAATCCCTTTCAGAATCACACACTTTCCTGTCTCTAGGCTGCTCAGGCTCAATGGGCACCGGGCAGCTTGGTTTGATCACCATTCTATGCACATCCCTTGCTTTCTCCAGCACACACATGGGAGGTCTCTTCTCCTCCAGCGTGTGCCTTGGACTGAGTCTGTGGCTTGCATCTTCCAAGACTCTTACTCCAACTGCAGGGCCTCAGGGATGCCTTCCCTCTTCTGTCTTCCTGTCTATTCCCTCGTTTGGTGGCAAAGGCTGCTCTGCTGTGTGAACGCTGCTTTGTTGCTGTGATGCATCCTGAGCTCCTGGTATGCTGGTACTCTTTGTTGGAGGACATCATATTTTCCAGGAGCTCCTTGGGGAAGGCAGCATATTTGAGAGTCCCCATGGCTGCTAGCACCCAGCACAGATGCTGGTGCAGTGTTGCTGGGTTGCTGGGGGTGGAATGTGCTTAGCTCCTGCCTATGTGGCAGCCTCCTGTTGGAGGACATACAGCACTCTTACCGCTGAGCTACATCCCCAGCCCTTTTATTTTATTTTTTTAATTATTGAGACAGGGCTTTGTAAGTTACTGAGGGTCTTGCTAAATTGCTGAGGCTGGCCTCGAGCTTGCGATTCTCCTGCCTCAGCCTCTTGAGTTGCAGTATTTATAGGCAGATGCCCTTGCTTCTGGCTTACTTAGAGCACTCTTGATCTTTCTTCCTACTTCTTGCAGCTGGAGCCGGGCTCTTGGAAACATGTATTCCTTCACCAAGGTCCCTATGGTGGGCAGGTATATGGGGGCTGTTAAGTGAGAGGAAGCCCCTTGCTTTGCTAAGGAAGCTGAGGATTTCCCCAGGGCACCCTGTGACTAGGGAAGGGGAGGAGACAGAGCCTTCAATCCCTGGACTCTCATCACACAGCCTGGTTGGCTCAAGCCACTCGCAGAGAGAGAGTGATAAGGCCCTAACAAGTTCTCTTTTGTAGCCTGTGACAAATGAAGAAGCCTAGGACAATTCCTGGAAGAATGCCCTCTGCATCCTGACCCCTGGGAGAGTGTGGTGATTTCCCAGGGCCTCTCCTTCCTGAGGGAGGGCCCTCCTCTTGCAGAGGGCCTGGGAACCATCCAAGAACCAGAGCAGGGGTCTCTAAGGCAAGTACTAGGACTGCAGGTTTTCTCAGGATGGTAACTGGGGCACGGGTAAGACTGACTGCGAGAGCAGGGTGGGTTTTGGGGTGGACTCTCAGGGTCAGCTCTGAGCAGAAACTTGGCTTTGTTGGGGAGCCAGAGCACCTGGGTCTGATTATAGGGGTGATTAGCCTCACTCTGCAGTGGAGGGGACCCTGGGTCAGGGGGTAAGGAGAATGGCTTTGTCTTGGAATCAACCACAGAGGGAATCAGATGCTTTATTGTGTGTGTGTGTGTGTGTGTGTGTGTGTTTTAAATTATTAACCAAGTTTTTTAATTGAAAATGCAATCCAACCTCTGTTAGAAATGCAAACAGTGGAGAACACTTTCGAATGAAAAGTGAGTCTCCTTCCTACTCCTCACTGTGGTCCCCTAACCCCTGTCCAGGGGCAGCTGACCAGCAGCCAGTTTCTACTCTGAACCCCTCAGGGAGAGGGAATGGCAAATGGCTATCAGTGCAAATTGAGCTGGACAGAAGGGAAGGTGTGAGGGACCACACATGTGTTTTTAGGCAATTTCAGTGATTTTTTTCTGAGCTTAGATGACTCTAGAAGAATAGGTCTGTCATTCTGAACTGTGAAGGGGACATCACTTATTTTGCCATGGACATTTATTTTAAAGTTTTTACCTGTCCTATTGTCTTACTCTGGACTTGGCAGGATGGGTGTGGTGAGGTGTCCACTTGGGTGTGACAGAGCCAGGTCAAGGGAGCTCCATGTCTGTGCCCCAGCAGTTCCCAGCCTCAGGGCTTTGTTATCACTGGTACTGGTTAGAGTGCTTTCCTGTCATCTGAGTCTAGAATAACTCCTCTCCGGTTTCGGGTGGTGAAATTCTGACTGTGTCACACTGTCACACAACTGCTACCCCACGTTTGTGTCTTCTCCAGACTGAATGGCCCAGCTCCTTTCAGACGTCCTCGTGGAAGAGTGCAGTGCACACAGCCTCACACAAGGCAGACCAGCCCCTTCGGGACAGCCCTCCTTCCAAGCAGCAGAGAGCTTCCTAGCAGAGGAGAGAGGGCCGTGTTTTGGAGGTGATTTAAACACCATCCTAAAAGCTATTTCTTCTACCTCTCTTCCTCCTGCCCACCTCATTTCTCTGTGGACGCTCCTTTGCAAGGTCTTTCGGCTCAAAATGTGGTACACACAGCTCTAGCACTGGACTGTTTTGTTTCAAAGCCTCAGCTCACGTGGTCTCTGCCAGCTCGTCTCTCCCGGGGCCCAGCCTGGTGGCCTCAGATAAATGCCAGGGCCATTTTTCACCATTCCCAGTCAGTCCTGCCCTTCTCCTCTGACCCTGTGGTCCTTGTTCCACCTCCCCGGCTTACCATGGCTGGTGATCAGCTCTTCATCTTCTTAACGCTAACCACCTCCTTTTCAGTAGGAAGGAGATGTGGATGCTGTGACTGCCGCGCCTTTTCTGTGAAGGATGACGAATCCAGCCTGAGGTTCATGGGAAAATCAGCTTGGGCTGCAGAGCCTTATGCTGGACCTAGGATTGCAAAGAGAGAGGGGACAGGCGTTTGTCTTTAGAGAGGCCAAGCCTAATACGAGGGGCTAGACCTCATCACTGCAGATACATAGAAAGCAGCCCTCAGCTTTCTGCTCTGTGTGGACGCCCTACCATTTCTGAAACCCACCATGCTATGTGCTATCAGAGGGCTCTGGTCTCACATGCTGTTTTCTCTGCCCTGATCTCCACCCAGCCCTGCCCCACTGCCCCCAGTGAAGTTAACTTCTGTCAAACAGGTCATCCTCAGGGAAGCTGTTCCTCCCTGACATCCTACACTTGCCCTTTGCCATCTGTAATGATGGCATCTACTTATCTGAAGATCTGATTCATAGCCAGGCACAGTGGCACATGCCTGTAATCCCAGTGGCTCAGGAGGCTGAGGCAGGAGGATCATGAGTTCAAAGCCAGCCTCAGCAACAGTGAGGCTAAGCAACTCACTAACACTAAGCAACTCAGTGAGGTCCTGTCTCTAAATAAAACAGAAAATAGGGCTGAGGATGTGGCTCAGTGGTTGAGTACCGGAGTTCAATCCCTGGTCCTCCCCCTCCAAAAAAAAAAGACCTGATTCATGTCTCTAAACAGCCCAGACTGGAAGCTCCATGAAGCTAGGGACTGCATCCCAGGGCCTGGAAAACTGCCTGCCATGCAGGGGACACCGGCAGATGCAGTCACTGATTAAAGGAAATACAGATCGTGTAGTGGCACTGGGTATGTTGGTATGCTTTGGGCAGACTAGGGTATGGAAACAACAGACACCATTTTGCTTCGAGAGTACTTTACTCATTTGCAAAGCAATTCTGCATCCATTATCTCATTTGATCCCCTTAGCAACCCTGTAAGATAGATGGCGTGAGAGCAATTTCCTCACTTTACAGTAGAGGAATTGAAGCCCTGAGAGGTTAAGTGATGGGCCCAAGGTCATGCCAGTCTCTATCTGAAATCTGCTGACTTTCCTCCTGTGCCAGGCTGAGGCTCAGTGGGGGCAGGGGGTGACTGCTTCTGGGGTGACATTGACCTAGAGCAGCGTTTTGAAGATGTGAGGGCTGTGCACTCATACTACTCGTAAGCAATAGTGGGAAGCTGTCTTGTTGGGAGAAGAGGTGGGCCAGGGAACTTGCACATAAGACCTGGAGGGAAGTTTGTTGAGTGGGGATGGAGAGGGGAAAGGAAGTTCACATTTACCAATAGCATTATACCTAAGGTCCAGGCCACAACCTTTCCAGGTGGCATCATCTTCTATAGTCTTACAATTGAGGAAATGAAACTCAGAGAGGTTAAGCAATCAGTTTAAGGACACACAGTGGCAGCTGGGATTGAAGCTCTGGCCTCTGGTGAGGGATATTTGTTTAGAGGTGCATTAGGTGCTTCTGTCTGAAATCTCTAAGGGAGTGGTTTGGAGGAGGGAAAGGTTGGGGAGTCATTCCTCTTGCTCAATTGAGTCTGAAAATCCAGATGGTTGTTCCCAGTCCTGTGTCTTGGTGTCACCATATCCCTATACTTGTAGTGCTTGTAAAACACCCTCCCTAGGGTCAGTCCCATGCTGGACAGGCAGCTTGGCTGCTGCTCTTCAGTTTATCCTAATAAACCAGACCAGGTCCTGCTCCTGGTACAGATGCCTGTCTCCTGAGGCATCAGGGTAACCCGTCTCATCATAACCCATCACAGACTCCCAGGGAGCATCTCCCTGTGGGAGACCCTGAAGGTTAAGGACACCAGGGCTGATTGTTTTGCCAAAGGGCCCTCACATTCTCATCAGTCTGTTGCTGTCCCTGATTCAGCAAGATGTGCAGGTGGCTCCAGGTCCGTTTGCATTGCACTGGGCTTGTTCTCCAACATCATTATAGTCATTATAGTCCCAAGTGCATTTTAACATTTCCTCAGTGCCAATGGTGTGCTAGGTTCTGGGACACAAAGACAAGGTGGGTGTTGAAAGTGGTGGGGGAGAGCAGGGTCCTGGAGCTGAGGATGGCCCCGTTCCTCCGTTTGCCAGTGGAGAGACCCTGACAACTTACTCAACCCCTCTGCCCTTGGCTTCTACATCTGCAGGTGGGGAGAATGAGCCTTTCTGCCTCAAAGGGTTCTTTTGAGGAGCAAATGAATCTAAAATGGTCCTTTGCCCATAGTAAATATTCAATAAATGTTATAGAATTCAGTTCTGAGAACTGCAGAATTTCAGAGCTTAAAAGAACCTTGGAGAACATCTAATCTAAGTCCTTTGATTTATAGCATCAGAAACTGAGGCTGAAAGAATTGGCTGCAGAGCTGGGGGGCACCTTGGTCCCCTACTCTCAGGACAGCCCAGCCTCCTCCTATCTCCCTCCTTATTACCAAGGAAAGCAGATTCCTACAAAGTGCTACCCAAATGTATTAGGCCAGGAAGCTCACTTCTCCCTCTAGGAGGCCACAGGGGGGAGGGCTGCCTCAGTCCCCTGCCCTGGCCTCCCCAGCACCCTGTACACTCCAGGCAGTCTGCTGGCTGCTTCTTGGAGTTTCTCCCAGCTAGGGGGAGTCAGAGAAGAGCCGAGAAGCACACATCCATTTGTCTTGAGGAGCCTAGAGCGTCATGAGGGGTAATCAAGATCTTGTTGCCCATAACTGAGAGAAAACCTGTAATTAATCTGGCTGCCCCTCTGATTTCTTCTGTCCTCCCCGCCACCAAACACCGTCTGGTGACTGTCAGCTTCCTCTCCATCCCACCCCAGAAAGGCACGATTAATGATATAGCAGCCTAAGAGGTGAGAGAGAGAAAGAGAGAGCAGTGGACGGACTGCAGGCGAGTCAGGAGGGGAGAGGTCATTCAGCACAGCCTGGCTGTGGGGGTCCAGACAGCGAGTGCACCGCCACAATGCAGTGAGCTGTCAGCAGGCTGAACCTGTCGCGCTATCAGCTGGCCACTGCGCGTGACTCAGCAGACATTTATTGAGCTTCTACTCAGTGTCGGCCCCATAGCAAGTATGTCAGGTGGATGCATGTCCGAAAGAGATGTTCCCTGCCCTGAATGACAGGAATGAGTGCAAAGTTAAGTAACCACTTGTTCATTCCTGAGTTCACCAGGGTGTCCATTTGTAGCAGTCACGCTCTAGGCACTGTCCAAGGTGCTGAAGGCGCTGCCGTGAATAAGAGAGAAAAAAGCCCCTGCCCTCCTGGGGCTTGCATTCAAAATAAAAGCGTATCTCTTTGATCTGAAAGAGATATTTGAAGAGTATCTCCTCTAACTTGAGGAAGCAGAGCAATCTTGCAATTGTGAAAAATGGCTAATTAGGTTCCCCTTCTGGGAAAAATGGGGAATGTCTGGAAACATCCAGGCAGGTATAAGGAAGAGCAGAAGTGAGGTTGTGGAAGCCTTAACTCCCAGTCCAGTGCTTTACAGCACATCTGTCAGGCTGTCATAAGTCCATGTGGTAAGTGGTGCCCTTGAGCCACGGTCAGTGGAGGGTCAAAGGAGGAGAGCTTGCAGGGGTGGAGAAATGGTACCTGGATTATAAATTCCTCATGGGCTAGGATGCTAACTGTAACTCGCTGATAAATACATGGCAGCTGACAGAGTTGTCCACACACATTCTCTGATTGGATTCTTTCATTATTTTGACAGATATTTTGTGAGTGCCTACTATGTGCCAGCCTGTGCCAGGCACTGGGGATACAGGTGGAAAAGTCCGAATTGTTCCTTGCTTTCCTGGTGCTCATCATCCCAGAGGTAGGCATTGTTCTTCCCAGGTTTCTAGTGGTCGAGGAAACAGGCTCCAAAGGGTGTAGTGCCCAAGAGCATTCCTTAGTAAAATCGAGAGCCAGATCCAGCCTGGCTTCAGTCCAACCCTGACTCTGTACCCATTGTGATTGGCCTGGCTGTCCCAGGATGTTCAGGACAAAGCCCTCAATTGCACAGGAAGGGTATATTTCTGAACTCTCTGCTTTCTGAATTTGACCGTATTCCTAGAGCCTACAACAGTGCCTGGTATATATTACAGCCTCAATAAATATCACCGAGCAGATAAGTGAACTGTCAAAGAGGAAAGAACTGTAAAAATCTGGTTAGGCTGTATAAAAGTAATACTAAATACAGTCATTTACATCAAATGCTTTCTATTTGTGCTTGATCAGCAGGCTGCATAATAATTATTATGCAGATGGCTAAATAGGTGTCAGATTAGTCTGTGTAAATTTTATTTGATGACAGAACTCAGTTTGAGCAGGCTCGGCTTATGTTGTTCATGGCCCTGAAGCCTGGAGACCACATTTCAGAACAATGATGGCTGAGGTCCGGGGCTACTCTTGGACTATAGCTGTGTGACCCTAAGCAGCATGATGAGAAATAATCTGGTCCTAAACTTTACAAGAATAAAATGAACCACCATGTTGAACATGTGGCAGGCTCAGTGGTTTGGAAATTTTTCCACATTCTGTATCATATTTAATTCACCACACAAACTGTTACAGATGAGGCAGTTGTGCCCAAGAACAGTGAAGTGCAAAGCTCAAGGTCACACAGAGGCAGGGCTGGGCAGGGCTGCCTCCATTTCTTTCTTTTCTGTCTTAACTTTTTCCATATGAGAGCAGAAAGGTGATGTTTATAGATCCTTTACAAAGAAATTTGATGTCTTAATTTTAATTTGATGTTCAAATGCATCTAGTCTAAAACCTAAAAGCTTGGCTTTTATTAATTAGAAAATATTTTAATAATTTAGGGGTGAAAATAGAATTGATCTTGGAGAAACAGCACAAAGACCCCTGGGAAATCACATAGCACTTCCCTTGGCAGGACTGAAGGAGGCCTGTTCACATAGGCTGGGCACTCCAGATCCTGGATCCTGGACCTCAAACCCCTAGCAGAAGGACAAGGACTCAGCTCCACCTCTGTTGAGCTTACATTGTAGTAAAGACACAGATAATCACTGAATAACCAACTTTATCCGTAATGAGCAAGAATGTCCAGCTGCCCTTGAGACTGTGTTTGCTTTAATCTATCTCTGCACTAACACCCGTGAATTAGGGGACAAAGATTCTGGACCTCATTTGTCAACAGTGGAGTTGTTTTATCCCAGTCCTTTACCCTTTATCTTCCTCCATCTCCTTCTAGCAGAGAATTGCTTAAGGCCTTCCGTTCATTGAGCAAATAGGTACTGTGCAAACGTTGTGCATAAGTAGTCTCTGGGGACACAACAGGAAACTGGAAACAGCTCTTGCCCTTAAGGAGCCTACAGTGATCCCAGGCAGAGACATATAAAGGCAGCAGCCATAGGGGGTAAATGCTGCTGTCAGAGCCACCAGGCTGCAGTGATGGAGCAGAGAGAGGGGCCTAATTCTGGCAAGTGGCAGGGGCAAGGAGGGGAGCATGCTGCAGGGACACTGCATGGGAAACTGCAAGTCGGGGAGGTGGGGAGCCACTAAACAAAAACTTTTTTGGGAAGTACAGCACATAAAGAAAAGGCACATATCCCAGAAGCCTTCATGGCAGGGCCCACTCTAACCACTAACTGGACTTCTGACCGTGCAGCATAGCTTTGCCCATTTTTGCACTTTACATAGAGTCCTGTGCCTGGTTTCTTTTCCTCAATTATATATTTATGAGAGCCATCCTTGCTGTGGCCTGTGGCTGTTCCTCATTGTCGTTTCTGCATCCTGTTCCACTGTGTGAATATGCGGTATATTCTCCTTCCTGCTGCTGGACGTGTGCGCAGTTTCCAGTTGGAGGAAATCCAAAGAGTGCTGTTTTGAGTGTTCTAGGACATGTCTTTGGTGAGCATATCTGTGCATTTTTGTGGGAGGTGTAACCAGGAGAGGAGTTGTTGAGTTTTTAGGGTTTATGTGAAGTGCTTGTAGACTGGTTTCCGAAGCAGCTGAATGCACTTACATTCCCACTGATACTGTGTGAGAGTTCCAGTTGCTCAACGCCCTCATTAACACTTGATGTTGTCTTTTTTTTTTTTTTTTTTTTGGTGCCATTCTGGTGGGTAAACATATTATTGTTATGATTTAAAGTTACATTTTCCTGACGTCCAATGAAGCTGAGTTCCTTCTCAAATTTGTGCAGGTCATTGGTATATATTATCTAGATGAGTGTCTATTCAAATCTTTTGCTCATTTTTCTGTTGGATTGTCTGAGGGCAGGAAGAGGAAACATTCAAATGTTTTTTACTTTCCTTTCCTAGCATTAGCATATCCAGGTGCTCACCAGTCCTGCAGACTCTTGATCTTAGGGTGTCTGGGATGTCTCACCAGTTGGGGGACAGTGATCTTGATGCCCTGGGAAGAAGCAGCCCCCTTCACAGCTCAGGAAAGAGGGGAAGAGTTGGTGGAGGTAGGCTGGGAGGGCATAAGTTTTTAGCAGGCAGCAGAAGCAGGTGTGGACACCCTCTGATGATCCGGAATGTGTGCTTCTGCCCTTGGTATTTGCGAGGAAATAGATCTTTCCCATTCCAGCCAGGGAGGAACTGCTGTTCACATGGCCCCTCTTCCAGGCCAGGTTCTGTACATGGCAGCTTCTACTATGTCAGCTTAGTTATTCCTCAGTTCAGCTCCACTAGGAGGGGTCATTGTCACTTTTACAAACAAGAAAACTGAGACAAACCACACAGCTGATGAGTGGAGGAACTGGACTTGATCGCAGACTCTTCCCCACCCCACTCTCTAGCACGTGGAGCACGCCCTGGGCCTGAGGCTAGCGTTGACCCTCCCCATACCTTTCTCTTCAGCTCACTGTGGCTGCCGTTCCTTAAGAGTAGATGAAAATCCTCATTCCCTAGTAGAGATTTTGAAAGAAAAGGGAGATGCTGCGAATCCTGAGCCTCTGTTATAGCACCTGCCCTCAGTGGATCAGGAGGCCCAGGTTGGAACTCAGGCCTTCTTTGGGCCCTGTGGGTGTGGGGAGGAATGGCGAGGCCCACTCCCACAGAAGTTCTGTTGTGGGGGTTGTCCACCCTCCCTGGTGGCTCTTGGTTCTCCCTGGATGCTCAGGTCGCCGGGCTGGGTAAGGGTGGCTACAGCCCCTAGCACTCACCTGCTCCCTCCGCTTTCTCACAGAGTTATGTCATGCCCAGACCAGCAGAGGGCTCCATGAGGATTTATAGAAGATGCCCCGCCTCCCGGCGCCTTTGGTGCTGCTTCCAGCGTGGCTCGTGATGGTGGCCTGCAGCCCGCACTCCCTGAGGATCGGTAAGTGTGGCCCGGCTACGTGTGATTATTACAAGGATCCACAGGCCACATTCGTGTGCTTCCCGAGCCTTGCAGGAGGCTGCCTGGACCGTACACTGGCCAGGGCAGAGGAGGGGACGGAGGTGGTGGTGTTGGCTGCTCTGATCTGGTCGACCTGCTGAGCTCTGCTGGTGATAACTCCTTGGTATCGTTCGTGACAGAATCAGCCTAGCCCATGAGCAGGCAGCTATTAGTGACAAAGGAGGGTGAGAGTGGCCTTGGGGATGTCAAATCCAGGGCTGGAGATAAGGGAAGATCCCACTTCTCCTTCTCTGACCAGTCAAAGAAGAACCTTGGAGATGGTGGTGTGTCTGTGGCAATTTGGATGAAGCCAGGTGTCTGCTTGGTGACCCTACCCTTGGCTTGCTTTTTGCTGGCTGCGGCTTGACTCTGAGAGGAAGGGCGGGGTCACTTCAGTCTCTCCCTCATCCTTGTTGCTTGGTGGGTAGGCGGGGCTGCCACCTGCGCCATCAGCCTTCCCAAACCTGGAGGGGAGGAAAATCAGGTGTCTCCTCCATTGTGGGGACTGAGTGAAGCTGGACAACTGCAAGCCAAGGTATTCCAGGTCCTGAGTCCTAGGGATGCAGTCCTGGTTGCATGGTCCAGTCCAGCAGACCCACTGTGAGCATCAGAGGGCCCAGCGCAGGGAACCTGTGGAGTCAGGTCAGATGTGGGGATATCTATGTGTGCATGTGGGATGGGGGTCAGAGTGGACAGGTGGGTGGGGCACAGCAGTGAGAAATCCAGCTCCGTGTTGGTTACAAGAAGACCCACCAGCAGGGACCCAGGGACAAGGCTGGGTGATAGCCCTATATGGAGTCACATACCAGGTGGATTATCCAGATGGATGACCACATGAGGCTTCTCTTCCCAGACTGGGGTGGGAGCTGAGTGGGTGACCCAAATGACACTAGATCTGGATCCTAAGCCTGATCCTAAAAGGGCTTAAGGCTTGATGCTAAATCCGGGGCTTCAAACTCCAGGATTCCTCCAGTTGCATCAGGACTGGTCCTAAGGCTGAGATTATGGTTGGCATGTGGTGGTCCAGCATGGGCAGGGACGGGCCAGCAGCTGAGCCTGCAGGTCTTTGAGCTGCCCCTTGTTACCTCGTGGGCGTTTTTCTCTGAATATGCAGAGGCACTGCTTGAAATCAGAAATGTGGACAAGTGACTCGATTCTCCCCTCACCCTGCCCTTGACTCCCTGCTCTACAATCTTTATAAAAAAAAAGGGGGGGGGGGAGGGAATTAAAAACAAAATCTTCCCTCCTTCTTCTTCATTCATTTCTGCAGAAACTTCAAAACCTAATTTAACTCTGCTTAGTGGCAATGCAAAAATGGTTCATATCCTTAAGATGCTTATTTATAAGATGCCTACAGTTATTCAGCATTTGCTGCAAGGTTTTCTAGCCCCTCTAAATGAGCGGATAAAGCGGCAACCCATCAATTTCCATTTGTCACTAATGGGAAGCGGAAAGGGATTGAGCCAGAATGGGGAGTGCCTCGCGGCCTTGGCTCTCCTGACACTTGTTCTCCTGGAGGGAAGCAGAAAGTGGAGCCAACAGATCCCTCTCTTGGCTGCTGTGCTGACAACAGAGGGCTTCACAGGGACCCTGCATGCTCCCACATCCACACTCTGCCCTGTGTTTGTTCACCTGTCAATCAAGATTCTGCTGGCCCCCAGCTTTGGTTCATGCCAGGCTACTTCCAGTGATTTCCAGGCTAGTCCCTGCTGGCTGACAAGGACAAACTGGGCCCGATCTCCTGCAGAGGCCAGGAAGCAGAGTTAAGCCAAGGAAGAGAAAGGAAAGAGAAAAACCCAAACAGCAATGCCAGGACCTGTTTTCCTGTCTCCTTGATTATCTTGAGAGTTAGGAGCTTTTAGAAATCTCCTGATCCTTGTGGATGGAGAGGTGCTAATTACATGCACTCCAGAGGGGAAGTGGAGTAGGGCAGGGATGGAAAGAGAAATAGGTCAAGAAAATATGAGTAGCTGTGTCTCACGTTAGGCAGCCGTGCACGCAGGTGGGCTAGGCTGGGCCCGTGCAGACCGTGTTGGGGTCTCCCAAGTCCTTGAGAGTCTCCTGGGAAACGGGGTCACTGCTCTCAGCATTGGAGTTTTTCTGGGGTTTTCCCCAGCTCCCCAGTCTCAGAGTAGATGGCTGTCAAAACAGGACTGCACAAAAGAACTCAGAATCTCAGAGATAAATTGTCCAGCCTGCTCCATCCTCAGCCCCGCTTGTCGCTGGTGACAATATGAATGTTTGTAAAGAGGCGGCCGAACCCATTACCCTGCCTTGTGATGGTTGTTTTTCATTCAAGTGAGGCACAGGGTGGGAGATACAGCCAAATTGTCTATTACAGTGTCCGATGTTTACCCTCGAATGAGGTTTTGGGTAAGAGAAAGGGATTTTATTTATGGCTGTGAGGCTGCCCGCATAAATTCCCCAAACTCACACACATATGTCAGCCCCCTTCAGTCATCCATCTTCTGAAAATGTTCTTTGATTTTGTTTCTGTCCCTCTGGGTCCTGAGTGGTGACTGTGGAGCCATGAGTTAATAAATGTCCCAAGAAGACCCCACCCTGTCTCTGCAGCCCTTCATTACTTAAAGAGATCAATCGTGGTCATAACATCGGAGAGATGTAAAGGGTGGCAAGGACCCATTATTCAACCTGCTCATTTTGCAGATGAGGAAACAGGCTCAAGGGGGCAGTGGTTTGGCCAAGGTCACATGGCAAGTGACCTGACCAGCAGTGGTCAGCTGAGAGCCTGTTGCCCTTGACTCTTCTCTCCATGTATGTGCCCATGGGTGGACTCCCTTAGCAACTAGGGAACAGAGTCACCTTCAACAGTCAAGTAAAGGTTATTACCTCTTGTAGTGTTCTCTAATTTCTTTTGGAAAATTTTCAGACATTAGCCAATGCCGTCCTAATGCATTAGGAGCTCAGTACATATTCTCTAGTCAAATGGACACAGGGCTTTCCAGCTGCCTCATTCCCTCTCCCACCCCCACCATGTTATAGCCACCCTGAGCCGCTCACCGTAGCCCAGCTGCACCAGGAGCTTGACTCCAGCCTTTGCCACACCCTCACTCTGTCATAGTGCTCTTCCTTCCATTCCATTCCGGTCCTCTGCTTGGAAAGCATCTCTATTAACTCTTCTGCTTTCTTCTCTTCTTCCTCCTGCATCACCACTGGCTTAAATGGCTCTCTGCAAATCCTTTTCCTGTCCTCCTAGGGAGAGTTCATCTTTTCTTTAATATTCTCCCATTCCCCTGTTCATGTATCTGTTCCTGCAGATGCTATATTCTAATTATTATGGCATTTTCTCACTAGACTTTGTACCCCATTGGAGGCTGGGCACATGATGTATGCACACATGTAGCTCCAACTCAGCGAGTGTGATGGATGAGTCCATGGCCTTTCCTCAATAATACATTTGGTACCATGTTTTAAAGTGCTTTCTTCTGGTCTTTCTTATGCATAAAGGGATAGACACGTGGGAAGAAGTAAAAGAGACTGGAGAAAGAGGAGGAGAACATGTTCATCTATCTGTCTTATGTAGAAGAGAATAAGAATTGGCTAAACATCCTGATTGGGTTCTATGGAAAGTTTTGGCTGCAATAATAAATGCATTGATCCAATTGTTCATTCATTAATTCGCTCAGCAAATAGTTATTTAATGCAGGGTGCTAAGCACTGGGGATATGGTGCTTAATAATAAGAGTCAAAATAATCACTTGCCCTGGGAAAGGCTTTATTCTCCGCTGGGCCCTGAACTGAGTATTTCTCATATGTCAGCCAATCTTCATGTTGGAATTAGTGATCTCATGTTATAGATGAAGAAGCAGAGGCTCAGAGAGTTTAAATAAGTCATCTAAAGTCACACAGGTATTGAAATTCTTTCTTTCAAAGTCTGCTTTTAAAGCTGTTTCAGCTCTGCTCCACCTCAGCAGGTGACCCCTGGAGACATTTGAGATCCATCTATCTATCTATCTATCTACCTACCTACCTACCTACCTACCTACCTACCTACCTATCATCTATCTATCTATGTCAATCTATCTATCTATCTATCTATCTATCTAATCTGTCTATCTATTTATTTTTTGGTACTGAGTTGCTTAAATGAGGTTCAATCTGAGCCACATGCATGTTTTATTTTGAGATAGGGTCTCACTGAATTGCTTAGGGCCTCACTAAGTTGCTGAGGCTGGCTTTAAACTTGACATCCTTCTGCTTCAGCCTCATGAGCCACTGAGATTAGAGGTGTGTGCCACTGTGCCCAGCTTGGGATCTCCTATTATTACAGAAATTACAGTAAGTCTATTTTTTTGTGTTTGGTAAAGAAATTTAAAGATAGACTCATTATAACTAACATAGTCTTCTCTTGCTTTTCTTTGACATTTTTACCTCCAAGGAATTTCCTAGAGACATAAAGTCTAGCTGACAGATGACGAAACTGAGGCTTGGGGACTCCAGAGGGTTGGTCTTGGTTGTAGGGGAAGTCCTGCTCGGTGTGGGTGGCACCAGACACATCAGCAGGTTATTGCAGTGATTGAATCTCTTTTTTGCTTAAGGTTTCCCTGCGTGGTGAAGTGCTTGGATTTATTTGATGCTCTGCTTTACTAGGACCCCCGAGCGCTGTACAACTACATTTTTTTACTTAGTTGGTTTCCTCCAAAGAGCTTGAATACTTTGTGGAGAATGTTCAACATAGAACATTCAAATGTTATAAAGATGAAGCTAATAGGAGAATTGAGGGAGACATGAGGGAAGAATAAAAAACCCTTTTCTGATGGCCTTCTGCTGTGTATTAAATATATGTGACACACTGAGATTCCTGGTCTTGTTGAGGATTTACCATGGGGGTTTTTGAGTAGTGGGCTCCCCTAATAATCTTACCATGTGATTTCATTTATGAAATTTTGATCGATGTGTAAATTTTCATCTTGGTTCCAAATTGAGTCATCCATATAGACAATCAATTGGTCTTTCACATTAGTGACAAATAGAAATTGATGACTTTCTCCTTCATCTGTCACCTAGAAAGGGAATATAGAAAGATTTCTGGGACATAAATCTTTCTTCTGGTAAGCAACTTAGGAGAATCTGTGTCTGCTTTATTCATGCCTGTATTCCCAGGGTCTAGCACAGTGCCTGGCCCACTGTGGGCTTAGTCACTGCTCCATGGGTTATCTATTGTAAGTTTTGAATCTTGAGCTGACTTTCCAGTTCTCAAATTTCTCTTCTCCAAGAATGCTTAAGAATGCTAATCAATTTTATTGTTAGCCCACAAAATATATAGTTAGGAGCATGTTCCCCAGGTCAAAAGTCTGCATGTGTGCCTGCACACTCCTCTGCAGCATCAGGACCTCCCTCCTCTCTCCCTTGCTTTATCTCTGCCACCAGCACATTTTTGGGTGGGTGAGGGAGGACTGGCTACAGTCAGACAGGCACCCAGGCCAATGTGCTGTGTGTCATTATCCATCTTCACTCGATTTGGGAGCACCACACAGGATGCTTTCAGGATGTTAACCTCTCTCGACCTTTCCAGAACCCAGTGTGAGCTACAGCCACAGGCTGAAGTCTTTTCTGTTGAGAAGTTAGGGATGGATTAGGCCTAGATGCTCCATTTCATAGATGAGAACTACTGGTTCCCAAAAGGCAAAATGAACTGATAGAGGCCCCTTTAGCAGCACCAGGGATCCTGACTCTCAACTTCCTGTGGTATCAGGGCCATGGTATTGCATGTTATTATGTGTGTCAGTTCAGGTTCCCCAGCATCTGCGAGGCAGATGGAAGTGGACACATCTCACAGAGGGGAGCCTGAAGCTCTCAGGTTCTGTGACTTGCCCAGGATTGTGCAGAGGTAAGTGACCAGGTCAAAGTGGATGAAGTGAGTAGGATCTGAGTCCTGAATAGTCTCTTGACAGTACATTCACAGTGGGTGGCACCTCAAAGCCACTAGGGGCCAGTGTGTTGGTCCCTGGGTCTGACAAAGTAGGGCTGAGCCCAAGAGAACAGGCAAGTAATGGCAGCAAACCTTGGTAAATCTGGCTTCTCTATTTTGTTTTCTTAAACATTGCACTTGGTCTTTGGGAGAAAATTAAGCAGGGTCCCAGTGATAGGGATATCAGAGATAAAAGGATGGGGCCCTTATTCCGTAACTGCCAGTCCTAGAGATAATGGGGTTGATTTCCATATAATTTTGGTGTGTGGCTGCCTGTGTTCCTTTGTGTTCGAGTGACCTGGTTTCCCCAGGCTCTCATTTTGTCCCTCAATGAACTTCCCTTTTGGATATAGCAGATTTCAGTACTGCCTGACAGGGTGGCCGGTGGGCCTAACAGGCAGCACTGGGGTGAACAGAGGTCAGCATGGCATTGGGAGAACCAGCACTGTGATAACTTCTCAGAAATCAAAAGCCTCTTTCGAGCTCTGTGACATGGTTTACAAAGTCTTGCTTTGTGGAGCAAGTCATTTGCAAGCTGGAATTATGAGAGAAATTATGGAGAGAGATTTTGCTTCTGTGTAAAACAAAATTGCTTACCAGGCAGAAGGAAGGGACTCTCCTGGATCCCAGGGTCCCCAGAGCTGGAGGTGGCCACAGATAGGTTGGAAAGGGATTTTATTATCCGATGCAGGTTGGACCTGTTACCTCCAAGACCCCTTCCAACCTGGGTTTCTGTGATATGATATTTTAGCCTTTGGTCTTGTGCTCTCACAGGGAAACATTTCAGTATCATTGTGTCCTCATTAATAACCATTAACAAGAGCTTAGATTGAGGCAACCATCTGCCTAATTAAAGCTCTGACCCCATTTGGTTCCAATTGATTGGCTAAGCCAGGTAAGACACATGGCTCTGCTGATCCTTTTGTTCTGCTGGTGTAGACCTGGCCCGTCTGCTGCTTTCCTTCTCCCTGTGGCCACTGATGGAGGAGTTGGAGAAGCCCAGGTGACGGAGGCAGCTGCTTAGATCTCGGCCGCACTGTGTGTGCGCGCATGCGTACGTGTGTGGTGGGATGTGCTTATGTGCATCGGCAGAGTAAGAATATCCCATTCAGCCTCATGGCTCAGCTGCAAGCGAGCCCGAGGTCACACTTGGCTTTCGTTAGTCAGAACAAGCAGGCACACCTTCTGTATAGGATTCCTGGGGGCCGGTGGGGTGCACTGGGTGGCAGGAAACTGCAGACCGCTGTGTTTCCTCCTGAAATATGGTGGCCCCATTGGCTCCTGGTGGGCGGGGCTGGTGAGGCCCATTAGGTCCACCCTGATGAAGAGCCTGCACAGTCCCCTGGCTGGGGAGGCAGTGCCTCTGTGCTGGCCTCAGGAGGCACCTTTGGTGAGTTTGATACCCAGCCCTGCCTGTGGATCTCTGGAATTGAGACTCTGCTAGTGTGACCCTTCAGAAGAGAGGTACACTGTTCTGAACCTCTACAGCCGTGGCAGGCATGGCCACAGTCCTTCAAGCTGCTGCCGATCCCTGTATTTCAGGTGAGAAAATCAATGCAATGGGGTTGACCAGTCATCTAGAGCAGCCTGTAAGAGAGTCCCCTGTGTGTCTCCTCTCAGTCCTTTCCCTGACGCACTCAGGTGCCTTAAATGGCTATTCCACAGTGACTGGGATCTGGAGAGCAAGGGGAAAATGGAGTCAGATGTGTCATGGGTGGCACTGGGAGTGGCTCCCAGAAGGCTCCAGCTTAGCATACAGGTTAACTCAGCTCCTGGGCTCTGTAATCAGACTGCCTGGTTGTGAATCTGAGCTCCACCCTTTACTAGTTGTCTGATTTTTGAGCAAAGACTTAATTGTTGAGTGCCTCAATTTCTTCAGCTGTAGCATGGGATCATAGTCCCTACTTCGTGTTTGCATGAGAACTTGAGATGTTCCTGTGGAACAAGCTCTTAGGATAGTGCTAGGCATATTCAGGGGCTGTGAAAGCAATCTCTTTATTGACAGCACTGGCCAGTCAGCTGGTCTCCATCTCGTCGCTTTCCTCTGCTCCTTACCCTCCCTGTTCCTTCACCAAATCTTGTCTCTTCCCTTTTTCTTAAACCTATTTTGAATTCACCCTGTTCTAGGTGAAGGGAGTCCCAGCTGGTGTGGAGAGCTCTTACTTCCAGAATTCTCTGAGTGCAGGTGGGCATGTGTTCCTGTGCTCACGCACGTGTCTCCCCCGTCTTCATTGGTACTTACCCACCTGTTTTATGCAAACAGTTTTTAAAAACCTCATTTCAATTCCATCTACTCCAGGAGCTTAAGAGCATCCCGAAGGGATGGGCTCCATCTTCTGTGTCCTCACAGCATCATGGACTGTCCACATTAGGGTGTCATCTGAGGCAGTGGCTAATGGATCTGAAATCACTTTCTTAAAGACCCCCCTTCAGCCCCGTCCCTCTTCAGCATTGCTCCCTATTTTTCTCCTGCCTTTTATAGCAAAGCTCTGCAAAATAATTGCCTATTCAAGTTGTCTTCATTTTCTCTCCTCTCTTTCCCTATCAATAGGACTCTCTACAATCAGACTTTCAGCTCTCAGTGATGCCCATATAGCTAACTCAGACGATCTGTTCCCAGGCCTCATCTTCCTGGGCTCAGCAGCAGCATTTGATCTAGTCTTTCACTGTGTCTTGCCTGCAGGACTTCTTCACTTGGTCCCAGGACCACATCTCATTGGGTCCTTGCTCTAGGTCACTGGCTACGCCTAGTCTCCTTTGTTGGTTCCTTTCCATGTCTTGATCTCTGCACATGGATGTGCCTCAAGGCTCTGTCCTGAGGCTTCTTCTCTGTCCCCACCCACTCGGTGATCTCACTTTATCCTGGTCCAGGTGCATCTACATGCACATGACTCTGTGTTCTCACCTCCCACTCTGCCCTTGCTCCAAAACTCAGTAACTCACGCATGACTGCCTGCTCACATCTGCACTTGAACCAACAGAAGCTCCACCTTGACGTGTCTTAAATTGAGCTCTTGATCCCCACTGCAAGCCTGGTTCTCCTTCTGTCTTCCCCATTTCATAGATGGCAATGCTGTGCTATCTGTTTGGACTTGGGCTCTGAACCTTGGCATTATCCTTCGTTTCATCATCTCTGCCATCCCATACACTCTCTGTCGGCAATACTGTTGGCTCTTCCTTCCAAGCACATTCATACCACCTGACCACTTCCTCCCACCTCAACCTTTGCTTCCCAAACCATCTTCTGCCTCCCCCTGCATTATCCTGAAGCTTTCCTACCAGTTTCCCTCTCTCTTTCTCTCTCTTTCTTTCTGTACTGGGGATGGAACTCAGGGTGCTTTACCACAGAGCTACCTACATTCCCAGCTCTTTTTATTTTTTATTTTGAGACAGGGTCTTGCTCAGTTCCTGAGTCTGGCCTTGAACTCAAGCTCCTCCTGCCTCAGCCTCCCGAGTCTCTGGTGTGTGCCACAGTGCCCCGCTCTCTGCCTCTCTCTGATGCTATCACTTTACAGTCTCAAAATGGCAGCAAAACAGTTCTTTTAAAACGTAAGTTAGATTATATCAGTTCTCTGGTCCTCCAATAGCTTCTTGTCAGAATAAAAGACAGTCCTCATAATGGCACAGGGCCGTCCATGGTCTGGCCCCACTATTGTGTTACTTTTCATTCTCCTGCCTTACTACTCTGCCTCTTGCTCACACCACACCAGCCCCAAATACAGACATGCTAGCTTATTTGCTTTTGCCCAAACGTACTAACTGTGCTTCTACCCCAGGGCCTTTGCATGTGCTGTTTTTGCTGCTTAGAATATTCTGGATATCTGCATGGTTCACTCTCTTGCAACAAGCTGATCACACTTGGACTGTCCTCCACCCTTCCTTTGCCACCATCACTTTCTATCCTCCCCTGCTTTATTTATTTATTTTTGGGTAACATTTATTGCTATCTGGCAATCTGGTCTTACTTGTCTGAGTCTTCCCATGAGGCAAAGTGCTTTGTTTTGTTCTCTGCTGTTTCCCCAGCACTTGAAATAGAACCTGGTATATAGAAGAGAGCCACCATGGGTGCCGTTGTTCCTTCTATTCCTAAATACTTGCTGAATGAATACTGAATGATGCAGATGCAAGGGAGGCCCCGCAGGAGCTTCAGGGTTGCACACATGGACTGGTGGTCTTCCTTGACAGGGAGGCCGCTCTTCCTAAGCATTGCTTGTCGGGAGCAGTGCAATGATGCGGTTGGCTCCCTGTCCCCTTGTTTTCCGATCCCTGCAGCCAAACCCCAGATCCTGAGGCTAATCTTGCTCCTGTTCTGAGGAAGCCCAAGCCAACAGTTAAATGACTCAGCATCGACATGAGTCTTGGCTGGAGATCTTGCTTTGCTCCCCAGATCCAAACACCAGGTTCCTGACTTGTGAACCACCCCCACCTGTGTGGCCCTTGCAGTACCCAAGTCTCTACTGTCATCACGTCAGAGACCTCAGTTGGATATTCTGACTGTGCCCAGGCTTTTCCTGGGAGCCTTGTTGGTCTCAGTCTCCCAAAAGCCCAGAGACTTGCACCTGGACCCAGAATCCCAGTGGATCTCTGCCACCTGCTGCCAGTGCTTTCCTGACACTGCCGCTCTTGGCCAGGAGCCTGCTTGTTGTTTGCCAGGAGACTTTACCAATTATGACTATCTGCTTGTGCTTAGGTTTGCAAAGTCTAAATGGCGGCAGGGACCCAAATGTCACCCATCCACCTTTGAATAGTGATGACCATTGATTTTCTTTCTATCAAGCCCAATTCTGTCCCTCTCTGAGGACTGTTCAGACTCTGCTTGTCCCTCAGGGCCATACAGAGCAGGTTTGATGCTCTTCCCTGTGATGGCACCTTGGAAAGCAGAAGCTCTGTCATTTCCTGTCCCAACATCCTCTTTCTCCCATCATTGGCACTGGTGCTCCTTCCGTCACACTGCTGGGGCTCCACTCATCATCCTGCCACTCTCCTCTGAAAGGGTTTTCTTTCTTCTCCTTCCTAATGAGGAAGCCATTCCCCAAACCAGAGGCAGGCACTCCTTTTCCCTGGTTCTAATGCACAGACACCTGCTCCCACCTGTGGTCTCCAAGTGCAGAGCCTGTGGTTGGACCCCTTCCCACTCAGCCCCGGCTGCCCAGGCTTTGGCCTCAACAAAGCAAACCTAGGGCTCGGTCCACACCTGTGAGATGCGGCGCCTGGCTCCTCACAGGCTGGGCTTGCCTCTCAGCACCCAGGGTGGCGGCTGCTCTTTGACAGCCCTGTAGCCAGGTCTGAAGGCACCTGTGTGAAGGGGCTGGGTGCTGGGCAGGTTTCCTGAGTTGAGTCACCTCTGAGACTTCCTCTGGCTATGCTTTTCCCAGCCTTTCTCGGACAGGGTCTTTCGAGCAGAGTGACACAGGCAGGGGAGTTGAATGCCACTTTGCTGGCAATACTCATAAATTTCCCCCAGCGGCAGGGCTCTAACAACATGAGACTTTGAGCTTTCAGCTCACAGATGAAAGAACAGGGATTTTCCCGGAGATGACAGAAAAGGGAGGCATGCAGCCCCAGGGGCCTCCACAGGAAGCTGTGTTAAGGAGTCGCTCCAAGGAGACAGGCCGCCAGCCCATGCTGGAGCAGGGTTGCAGTGGGTGCATCCAAGCCTCTGGGAAATCCAGGCCACCCAGAAATCTCAGGTCAACAGTTTGGAGCAGATAGTGAACTTCCCAAAGCCCATGGGTAAGGAATTGTCCTTGCACTTGTTAGAGTTGTTGGGGTTTCTTAAATCGAAGGGACCTTCATCTGCAAACAGTGGTCGAATGCTAATGTCCCCCTGTAGAGCCAGTTTGGAAAACTTAGAGTTTTAAGGGAATCGAGGCTGTTATACGGCAATCAGTGGAATTGGTGGAGATGAAACAGGGTAGGAGAGCAATTATCTATTGGAGCTTTACTTTGATTTAATTGACCTCTTCCTCAGCTGTCACAGGAGTGATCTCCCAGGGAGCAAGGTGACTCTTGGGGGCTCCTGAGCAGGTGAGGCAGGGCCATCATCTCCTGGAGAATTGCTGCTCTTGACTTGCAGTCCCAGTCTGGGTGGGGCTCCCTGCTGGGTCTTGAATGGGTGCCTGTCTTACCGTGAAGTCATGAGGATGGTCACAGTTCATGTTCAAGTCTTCACATCCCAGGCCTCATGGAACAAGTCCCGTCTTGGATTCCAAATCCGTGTGCATGAATCGGACATGATGGCACATGCTTGTAATCCCAGCGACTCGTAGGCTGAGGTAGGAGGATTGCAAGTTTGAGGTCAGCCTGGATAATTTTGTGAGACCTTGTCTCAAAATAAAAAATAAAAAGGTCTGGGAGTGTAGCCCGTGGGAGAGCACCGCTGGGTTCACCAGGGGTGAACTAAAGGGAAAAAAAAAAATCACGTGCATGAATCCTACTTACTATCCACGTGCATTTAGGCAAATTCAGTTTCCCATTTGTAAACTGGAGATTACAGAGTTTACCACCAATTACTGTATTAATGAAGAGGAGCTATATAACATCATGCACAATGTGTAGCACATAGTAATACCTAGTAAATATTAGTTTCTGTTCTTTCTGCTCCTTTCAAGGAATAGTAGTTTGCTCCACAGTGATGGTAAGCAACTAGATGGCCTTCTAGGGGCCTGGAGTGGTCTTGGCTTTCCTGATATGTAAACCTAGAGTTGACCTATGGTTTCTGCATGTGACCTTGGGCAAATTCAACTATTTTGTGTCTGTTGTCTGCTATCGGGTGGGGATAATAATACTCACCTTATATAACTATTAAGGTTTATATGAGAGAAAGGGTATGGAGGTCAGCGAGCAGAATGCTTGACAGTCATAGAAAGTCAATAAATAATAGCTGTTATCATTGGTGCCACTGTCGTTGCTATTACTGTGGTTTTCTATTACTGCCATAACAAATTACCACAAATTGAGCAGTTCAAACAAGACAAATTTATTACCTCAGTCTGTGGTTCAGAAGTCTTACTGAGCTAAAACTAAGATGTCGGCTGTGTTCTTTCCTAGAGGCTCTGGAGGAGAATTCACTTCCTACTCTTTGGGGTCGCTGGTAGAACTCACTTCCTTGTGGTTTTATGACCGAGGTCCCTGGTTGCTTCCTGGCTGTGAGCCGAGAGCCATTCCCAGCTTCTAGTCTGTTGCACCTTTGGTTCTGGGCCCTCTCCCTCCATTTTCAAAGCCAGCCATGGTGGTTGAAGCGCTTCTCACCTCAAGGCCCACTGGCCTCCTCTGGGACAGGTTCTCCAGCTTTAGGGACTCCTAGAATCACACTGAGCCTCCTGGGATGATCCAGGGTCATCTCCCCATCCTGAGCTCAGTAACTGTAGTTGAATCTGCAAAACGCCTTTAGCATGGGGGACTAACGCTCTCAGGGACCAAGGTTTGGGATGTGGATATCCTCGGGGGCCATTATTCTGCCTTCCACAGCTGCTGCTCAGGTTGGAAGCCTTCCAGGGTGGGAGGCTGAGCTACTCACAAACCTCCTCATGAGTAGGGCCTGATGCATGGGACTCTGCCCTTGGCAACTGTCCCTAGGCCCATCCTTGTCCCAAATTACCTGACTTCTGTTGGCGATGTCCATTTTGCATGAAAACCACGCATCCCAGGCACTGAATCTGATGTGTTTCCTTGATGGGTGGCGGGAACCGCACATGCTGGCCACATTCCTGCAACTGGAGATTGTGCCAGCAGACGAGAGACAACCGGGAAGGGGCTGTGTAACAGGAAGTACTTTATCACGTTGATTTAATAATCTCCCCGCTTCTTCCATGTCAGGGCGCCAGTGGAGTAGCCTACGAGCTGAATGTTATCTGAGGCTGTCACGTGAGCTCTGCTGGGCTCTGCTTGGAGTGATGTTTATTTCCTGCCATAGGGCCCGGGGAGAATAATATCCTCCCAGAGTCCCAGCAGACTCTTATTCTACCTGTCATCCTTCCAGAGAGGCCAGAGCCACTTGTGCTTCAAGAAGCAACTGTTGGGAGCAAGGAGTTAAGAGGCCTGGGGTCTGGAGCTGGTCCAGTTGGTTTCTCTGTCTCCCAGAACTTATTAAACGGAGCCCTGTTCTGGCTTTGGTCTGTGGGAAATTTAAGGACATGGGGTATTTTGTGGATGCGTGTTCTAATTTGAAAAGGCAGGGCTGTCAGCCATGCAGGACCAGAGAGTAGTGCAAACCGAGGAAGCAGTCGGCGCTTGGCTGTTGGCTCCAGGATTTAGCAGTGGTGACTGTGGTCCAGGGACTGTGGGCACATTGGCATGTGGATTCCTTTTTGCTCCCTTCTCGATATTTCTTCTGTTGCCACCCAGAGTAGAGGGAATGACAGGGCAGTGGACCATCACCTGAAAAGGCTGTGTCACAGGAGAGGGAGTGACGTTTGTGCTTCTGAGCACCTACTCTGTGCTCATGACTTTTGTTACATTATATAATTTTTACAACAGGCTTCAGAGGTGGGCTCAATGGTATCTGGTACCTGGGTGTGGAAACACAAGCATGGAGGGACCGAGGTCTCCATGCATACATGGAGGACCTGGATTTGAACCAGCTGGCTTAGGTGCCAAGGCTGTGCTATCCTCTGTAGTCCCATTACCTTACAGACCTGCGGGGAGAAGGCGGGCATGACCAAGACCACCCCAGGCCCGTGTGACACGGTGTCTTTAGAGAAGCAGAAGGATAGACTGCACACTAGAGGCCCCCCAGTACCCCCAGCTTCTGCAGGGGTCCCTTTCGGACATTTGAGAGAGAGAAAATTAACTCAAAATTGAAGCCTGGGAGTGTGCTGAAGGCACCTTTAGGCTAAAAATAAGAGCAGAGGCTGCTGCACCCAGAGGGGCCGAGTCTCATGCTGGCTTTATTTATAGCCGCTTATTTATTAGATTCCAAATGATGTTTAACCAGGAATCATATGGCAGTGATCTTTGATTACTTATGCGGCTAATGGCTGAACATATATTATTATTGCTATTTATTTAGCCCTGCTAAATGTACCGGGCGCTTCTCTCCCGCGGAGCCACCAAGGAAAGGGCCAGGGGAATAAAGAAGTGGCCAGGAAGTTGACTTTCAGAGACCAGGTGAGGGGCTCCCCCAGGAGGTTTATTTAAAAAGGACCAATCCTTGAAAATGAGTAGAGATGGGGGTTTGAGGAAGGGAAGGAAGAGTTTGAGGTTAGAGTTGGGGCTTTTGGAACCAGAACTATCTAGCCTCATATTAATAGCAACGTGGACAGAGTGTTTCTTATATGCCAGGCATGATGCTAAATGCCATTCAAAATTATTTAACCCTCCTTTGCCATTTTACAGATGAGCTCAGAGAAGTCAAATAACTTACCCAAGGTCACACACCTTGTAGGAGGCTGGAGCCAGTATTTAAGTCCAAGCCTGTCTGCCTCTAGAGACCGCGTCCCCATTAGGCTGCTCTGCCTTACTTCAAAGCCAGTGCCCTTCTCTTGTTTTGGTTAAGCTTAACTTTTTGAGTGGACAGCCCAATAAGAGAATGGAAAGTGTGCTGCCCGGGAGCCTGGGAAGGGGCGTGGAGAATGGAGCTGTTGGCTTCCCCTTTCCCGTGGAGCTTTATAACCCACTCGGGATGAGCGGTCCCTGGGGCATGGCCCACCCAAGGCCCCTTATTGCAAACCTGGGACAGCCACTTGGGGTAGGACAGGGAGTGTCAGGCTCAGGGGACGAGAAAGGCTTTTCAGCCTCCTGGTGCTCCCTGCCTATGCCCACCGAGCACAGCAGCCAGGCGGATGTCTCCTGGAAATGGGGCAGGGATGGGGGTGTCCTGGGCACCACTGGGCCCCAGGCATCAGATCAGAAGCCACAGCATCTTCATCCTCTGCATGTTTGCGGAGAGCAGGGCCCCCGCTGGGAGAGCGCAGCCCACCCACCTCCCTGCCCACTCCTGATGCTGCACACCTGCACTGTCCCTCCTGGCTCCCAGCCTCGCTCTGGGAGTTCTGTTCCCACTGGAGAAGGCCCACAGGCCTTTCCCAGGCATTCAGAAGCCTCCGCCGGCAGCCTGAGGATGGTTCAGGTGGCTTTATTGTTCGTCCTCCCTTCCCAACCTCGTAGTGACCCCATAAACACTCCCTACCAAGCATCTGCTCCCTAGACGTGCTGGAGCCACAGAACATCCCAGCTGCTCAGATTGCTGGGCCTTTGCTCCCTCTGCCTGGAGCTCCCCTCTTCTCATCTTGCGGGCTGGCAGAGCTATGGTTATCATTCAAGGCCTTGCTCACAGGCGACCTCCTCCTCCAAGGAATCTCTGCTGGTCCTTCCCATTCTCAGTGAGGCTCTTCTTCCTCAGTGCTCACCTCTCTGGCACAGGGGTGTGGTTCCGGCAGGGGTCCATAAGAGTGAAGACCATGCCCTATTCCCACCCACTGCCCTGGCCTGGTCTTGTTCACAGTGGGTGTCCTGGGGCTGGAGTAGCGTGACACCTCTTCTTTCCAGCACGAGGGCCACGGCTGATACTCCTGTAGCAAAAGACAGGTGAACAAGAGAAAAGCATAACATATTTATTTAATCAGAGTTTTACATGACATAGGCGCCTTCAGAAATGAAGCTCCAAGCGGAGAAAACTATCTGTTTTTATGCTTAGGTTCAATGAAGAGTGGGCAGCCGTGTGCAAATGGGATCAGACCAAAGGGTGAAATCTAATGGTAATCCGCTGGGTGGAAGCCACAAGGCTGGTGTGTTTAGATTATTCTTGGCCTCTCTGTGTGGTATCCTTTCTCCCGGGTACAGGGCAGGACTTCTCTGGAATGAGAGTCTTCAAAAGAGAAGAGAGAAGGGAGAGAGGGATTGTTTCAGGTTTTGTGGATTATTTTGGGGGGAAGAAATTGAGTTACTATGACCTGCTTTGGGGAAAAGGAGTTCTGGCTTCTGTGACTCCCTTTGGGCGTGAAAGAGGGATGGGCTATAGCAGGACCAGAGGAGGCCAGAGAGACCTGCTACTGAGACCCCTTCAATCTTCTTCAGTTTAAAGCATTCAGCGTGCCAAGGTGCCGTGCTTTGGAATATCATATTCTGAGCGACCAAAGTGTTTAGGAACCTTCACTGAGTGAGTAGGTAATGGGTTCATTCTTATTCTGGTCTGTCGTGGAAGAGGTATCTGTTCCACTGGGGGCTGCATACCCACTGGTTTTTAAAAAGGGGACATTAGGGCAGGAGACAGGGACTAAAATGAGTCAGGTTGCACAGCCTGAAATAGAACAGCACAGAGCCTGATCCTTCTGGTTGGTGAGGGAGGGAAGCTGTCTGGCTGTTTGAGTGTGGAGGAGAGGAGATGGACACCTCACCGAGGGCAGGAGGAGGACTTTAGGAGCTCCCTTCCTGCATCCCTCTCCTCCCTCCAACGCCACGTTCAGTCTCTGGCCTTTTCAGTTATAGCCAAATACATGGTGTGAAGCATTTGACCTTTAGAAGGAGCACTGTGTGTGCTTGGCCCCGCATCACAGGGTCCCCCGCACTACTTGGCTCTGATGTCCGACTCCCTCTGGGGAGGACCACCCTGCAGCACAGTGGCCCGTCCTTTCACCCTGTCTTGGCTGCCATTCCCTTCTTCTTGGAGACACAGCCAGTGGCTGCCTGGGGTTTGGCCAGATGCCAGGGGACTTGAAAAGAAGATCCTCGGACAATTGCAAAGAAGGCTGAGGGGGGAGGAGGATGAGAGGGGGGCTTGGGGAAGGAGCTGGGGTTAGACCAGCCACTAGGGAGGCTCCCAGTCAGGATGGAAGCACAGGAAGAGGAGACGCCCAGACTGTGAGCCGCTGAACCCTCAGGGGTCAGGTCCCTGGAGTGTCCGTTTCTTCCCGCCGTGGTCTCCAAGGTCCTATCAGGTCTGAGATTCCAGTTGGTGCTGTTCCTCTCTCTGGAGGCGACAGCAGGTGCACTTTCTCTGTACTCCTCCTCCACTGTTATTTTCCCTCTTCTCCCTCTTTTTGCCCCTGTATGTATTTACTATACATCTGGGTCTAGATGATCCCCCTGGTAAAGTGCCATTTAGCTGTTGGCCGCCGGTTGGCTCTGTTTTATAGACACGTTCAGCAAGGCTCAGAGGCCAAGGCCTGGTTTTGGAGAGGGAGGGTAATGGGAACAGAGAGCGGTGGCGGCCCACTTAGATTGGATTTTAATAAAGTTTCCAGCCAACCTAAATCATCTCTGTCACTGGCGGCCCAGCACCCACAGAGTGTGGGGTCAGCTCATGGCTGCTGCCCCCGGCTGGGGACAGGCAGAATTGGGGCTAAGGGGTTGGAGGTGGGCAGCCCTTGGAGAAGAGATGTCCACCTCAAGCCTAGTGTCCCCTTTGGTGGCCAGGCGAGGGCTATCAGAGAAGGGCTTGAGGTAAAGTCTCTCGGAGGGGAAGCTGAATGCCTGCTCTTGCGGCAGCTGTTAATTAGTTGCAGATGATGAGATAATTCATAAAAATTAGCAGTGATTTCCTTCATTGTGTTAATATCACCGGGCAATAAAACTGCTGTTAAGGATGACTTTTCTCTGCATCAAGAAGCAGGATGTCAAGGAAAAAACAGCCCTCTGCAGGAGTGGAGGGAGGGAAGAAAGGAAAACAGAGCGGTGAGAGATGACGGGAGTGATTTCCAAGCTTTGGCTGGAATCATCGCAAAGAAGTCAAATTGAAATGCAAATCCTGGTGTCTCAGAGCGCTGGCTGGGAAGAAGTGCATTTGGTGGTGTCACCTTGGCGGCCTTGGGCAGGCAGACGGTGGTGGGGAGGGCTTCCCCTGCTGCTCCCTGGAAGACAAGATGGGGCAACCAGAGGCAACCCAGGCTTCCACTGTGCCCAAGCAGGGAGCTGGCCCCCGCCCACAGCAGAGTTCCCTGGAGAGCAGACATACTTGCTTATTCAGCCTGTGGTGTGGTTTGGCCTTGACCTCTTCCATCTAAGACTGCTGATGCTTTCACCAAACTCTGCCTACACTGGCCTATCATGAGTTTCTAGAATGTGCCAACAGCCTTCCTGATTTAGGGACTTGCCCACACTGTCCTCTCTGTCTAGACCATTATTTGCCCCCATTTTTTCCTTTCAGTCTGGTCAACTTCTATTTTTCCCTGAGGTAGAATATCATTCTTGTAGAGAAAGCTTCCTTGAGTTGTATTCTGGATGGCTGGCACAGTTCCTAGGTAGCACACGGGGAGTGAGGAATGGGTAGATCAGTGGTCCTCTTCCTGTGACCCGCCCAGGCCACATTTTCTGCAGGACAGGTCCAAAGTCAGTTGCATAAGAGTACTCTGTGATCTCACCTCTGCCCACCTTGCTGACCATATCTCACTGGCCCTCCCACCTTTGTGTCTGCCTGGGAATCCTTACTAATTCCCTGCAACCTGGTTTAAGTGTCAAGTTCTCCACGATATGTTCACCAAACCCCCTCCCCTGCACACAACCTTTTGTGTCATCATGCCTGCAGTTATCTTTATTGTAGCAGGTTTGCTTGGCATCAATCCTGAACTCACTGTGCTCAGTTGAGAACATGGACTAACCCAGAGTAGGCACTCCATAAATTGTTGCATGAACAAATGATTAAGTATAAAGCTCAAAAATGGCTTTAGTACTATTTAATAATCCAGGCCAGAAATGATGTTGGTTTAGGGGAGGGACAGTGGTGATGGTGAGAAGTAAACAGATCTTTCTTGAAGTTAAATTGACCAGTCTTAGTGGTGGATGAGATGTGGGGATGAAGAAGAACTAAAATATGCCCAACTGGGTAGCTGAGTCACTAATGAAGAAGGGAAGGAGGAGGAGGAGCAACTTTGGGGTTTGGGTTGGGAAATAACAAATTCCTTTTGACAAATGTTGAATTTGAGATGCTTGTAAGACATCTGAGCAGAGAGGCCAGGGACATATGATATTAAAGGGACATATGATATTAAACCTCAGAAGAGAATTCTCAGATGGAGATACACATAGGAGAGTCATTGGCATGTATGTGGTGTCCAGAGCCATGGGACCAGGCAGCTTTCTAGGGAGAGAATGTGTGAATGGTGTGAAGGGCCCAGGACCAAGCAATCTGAGTGTTTGCTATAAAAAGAAAGATAATCAAAGGCTCTTGGGCCATTTTGCAAAACAGACATAGTCTAGTGAATCCATAATAAGCCACAGACTAAAGTATATATCAGACTTAATCATCCAAACGATTTTTACCAGCAGGAAAGAGCAGAAAGCTGTGAATTTTGTGTCTGGGGAAACATATTGGTGAAATGATGGTAAGCTAGCCATAGAAAAGTAGAGAATGGTCTTAAGAGCCCAGCATGTCTTTGGGTAGACCAGCTGAACCTTGTTATGCCACTGTGGGCTCTCACCCCATTCTAGATAAAGCAGATGTTGGCCTGGAGTGTCCATTGGCCAAGCTAGGAAAAATGATCCCTAATGACACACTGGGAGATTCTCAAGGGATGAAACACAAACACGGACTTGTAAATTAGTACAGAACTTTTCCAGACCATTAACATTTTCTGGCAAACTGGTTTTTTTTTTTGTTTTTTTTTTTTCTGGGAAGAACTCAAAGTGAAGCACTTGGAATATGCATTTGATTTAATGCTGGTTGACTGATCCACTCACTCATTCATACTCAATACCACTATGAATAAATCACTATGAGTCAAGGTTAAGAAGAAAAAGAAGGATAGTATTTATTTGATCTCTGACCATTGAGAGCTTGTGGAAACACTACTAACGTCTGAAAAATTGAGTGACAGTGCAAGATAATTTAATAATTTCAAGGGCAAACTTATTTAAGTGCCCAATGAATGGTGCAGAGAGAATCCAGCAGCAGGAGGGCTCACCCTCTCGGTAGCAGAGGAGTCAAGGGTAGCTTTTCTACACTCACCTGCTCCAGTGACTTATTTTGGAGGAGTGAATAAAAGGTGCTGTTGAAGGTGTGACCGAGTCAGGTGGACTGGAGTGGAATCTGAGCCTGTATGTCTCTGTCTACGGAAGATGACATTTAGATTTGCTGCCATCTGTTGGTGAACGTGGGAAGAAGCCCGGAACATAGTCAGCAGGGTCTTGAAAACAAAAGTGCCCAGAATCACAGGTGTTGGCTTCTACCTCTCTGGGACAAGAAAGCTTTGGTTTAGTTCATTGGCATGAAAAACATGGCGCTCTGACTGACAGCATTGACATCATTTGGGAGTGTGTCAAAATGCACCATGTCAAACCCTACCCCGAAGCAGGTGCTGCAGTTCAGTCAAATCCCTAGGTGATTCACAAGTTCATTCAAGTTTGAGAAACAGTGGTCTAGCATTGGTGATGTGGGATTCTGCTGGGGCACTTCCCAGGTCCTTGTCCTTGTAGGTCCTGACTGGTAGGACTAAGGCAAGACCTCAAAATTCATATATATATATATATATATATATATTTTTGGTACCAGGGATTGAACTCAGGGGCACTCAACGACTGAGCCACATCCCCAACCCTATTTTGTGTTTTATGTAGAGACAGGGTCTCACTGAGTTGCTTAGCACCTCGCCATTGCTGAGGCTGGCTTTGAACTCGCGATTCTCCTGTCTCAGCCTCCCTAAGTGCTGGGATTACAGGCTTGAGCCACCGCGCCCAGCAAAATTCATATTTTTATTAGGTACCCCCAGATGATGCCTGCAAGCAGGACAGCTTTGAAGGTTCTGAGGCACATATGTCCCTGGGTTGGGCCAGCTTCCTCATCGTGCAGATATCTGGTACTCATCTCTCAATCAAACTCATTCTCTGGAAGACCACTAACGCAATGGCATTTTCTCAGTCTTTATTTTCTTCTTGCTCATCACCTTTTTGTAAAAGTTGCAGTTTGGGTTGCTTCTTCAAAGCTCTTTCTTGATCTTGGGTTCCATTAGATGAGGCCTTTCTTCCTCAACTATTCTCAAACTCTGCTCCTTCCTTGCCTCCATTCTGATTATTGTCTTCCTTAAACAGCTTGCTCTTCCCTCACCCTTTCTGGGCAATCTTGTCACCTCTGTGGTGGTAATTACATCTCTAGGTCAACGGCTTCCAAGACATCAGCAACCCCGCATCTTTCCAGCCCCAGCTGCCTGCAGGAAGTTCTCCCACAGGCTGTGATGTGGCTGAGGCTGTGGATGGGTAATGCTACCCTCAGAGAGAGGCAGCAGGAATATGAGCTAGAACAGCAGACACACTTGGATTTGAGCCCTGCTCTCTTCTTGTCAGCTAAAAGACTTTGGGTAGATTAATTCACTTTTCAGTCTCACTTTACCCCTATATTAAGGTTGTTATATCTGTGTCAGAGGATTACTTAGCAGACCAAGTGGGATAATCATTGTAAACCGCATGGTGCATAATAAGCACATAATGAATGTTAGTTTCTTTTAAACAATTCTTCTTCATGATGCTTCTATTAAAATGAACTAGATTCCTTACACCTCTACTTCTTTTTTTTTTTGGTACCAGGAAGTGAACACAGGGGCACTTAACCACTGAGCTACATCCCAGTCCTTTTTGTGTTTTATTTTGAAACAGGGTCTTGCTGAGTTGCTTAGGGCCTCACTAAATTGCTGAGGCTGCCTTTGAACTCATGATCCTCCTGCCTCAGGCTCCCAAGCTGCTAGGATTACAGGCGTGTGCCATCACTCCCAGCTTGTAGATTTTTCTTTTAATTCTGTCTTATTGCTTGTATTTATCCCTTTACTTGGAATACCCGATTTTGCTGTCTTTCAAGGCCAAACTCTGTTACCACCTGGGCCATGAAAGCTATGATCAGCCCAACCCCAACTCAGATGTTGCACAGATTTCTGTATTTCTTTAACTGTACCTTCTAGGGTCCCTAGATCACTTTCTACCACGTGTTATGATGATTTAAGCACATGGTGTCTTCCCTATAAGCCTCCCTTCAGGCCAGGCTTACTCCCTGAGGGGCCTAGCCATTCCTGTGTCCTGTGCCAGCTCAGCTCAGCTGTCCTGCTGTAGTGGATGGGCTGTGCCATCTTCCTCTGTGCAGGCCAAGCACATCACTATCCATTTCATATGCTAATAGAGGGGAGCAGTGATGTGAAGAATCAAAATAGCAGACTGCCCCAACATTATTGCTTTTGGCTTTGGAAGGCATTTTGGTATTTCTGCTTCAGATTTACCTTGCTGATTATGTTTTATCAGGCACACATTAATATGAGTTTGCATTCCATGAGCAGATACCATCTGGGAAACTGAAGGGAATGATCCAAGAGACTGCTGAGCAGTGGGAGAACTTAGTTTGGGATTTCCAGTTGTCCAGGGATAATTCATTAAGTGAATAACCAACCCCAGCATATCTGAGAGTTGGCTGTGTGTTATTATTTCTCTCTCAGCTTTCTCTGGTCAAAACCTTTTGTGACAATTAGTCAAGGGTATACGAATCTCCTGTCATTGACATAACGTACTTCTGGTGATAGAGCAGAAGCACTGTGTTTTGAATTGCTGCCAAACTATTATAATCATGATAACTTACATTTGTGTAAAGATCGGTAATATTGAAGAGCCTTTACATGTATTATTTAGTTTTACCTGCGTGGCACTGAAGTCAATCGAGTAGGTCTTCTTACCCCATTGGACAGACATGAAAACCAAGGTTCTGACCAGTGGAGGATTGTCAGGCTCTCCTGGGGAAGGGCCAGGGGCCGCAGCTTTGTTCTTTTCCCTCCCAGGTTCCAGAGCTGTTTCCACTCTTGCTCCTGCATTTCACACACCTCCCATTCTTTAAGATGTTGCTTATTCTCCTGCAGCATTTCCAAGTGATACTTTTTTATTTTTTAAATTATTTCCAACTTTCTGGTGAAATTCTTTATTTTTGTCTATTTGGTATATTTTCTTTCTGTTTTGGAAAAGCATTTATCACATATAAGGTCCTTTTCTGTAGACTCTCCTCTCTGGGTCACCTATGGGTCTGCTTCTTTTGTATGAGGTTTTCCCCTCTTTTGGGCTTTGGCCATGTGGTTCTCTCTTTAAATATGTCTAATCTTTTTTTACTTTATTTTTTAATTGAATGCTGGATGTCACATAGGCTGTAGATGCCATGATCTTCCTCAGTAGAGGGCTGCTGCTTTGCTAGGCAGAATAAAACCAATGATCTTAATCCAATTACAGGCTGAACTGAGTCCAAGCTGGGTTGTGTCTCCAGAAGGTTGTTTGCCTCTGCGTTGCCCCTTTCCCAGGGCGTAGCCGGTGTTCACTGAGCGCCTGGTGTGTTTGCTGTGTGTCCTCCCTGGCGGGTCTTGATTCTGGCCTTGCCGTTTCAGTACAAGACTGTCCCCAAATCCCTGTCTGAGTTATAGAGGCTTTTTTTTTTTTGGCTGAGGCTTATATTGGCCTTCTTCTCCATTCAGCTTCAGAATTCTGTAAATAACCTAAAGGAGGAACTGGTTATGAATTTGGGGGCCCTCAAGTCCCTAATTTTCTCTCTAGTCCTAAGATATGTTGCTTCTTTGTCTCCCAGCAGCAGTCCTCTGTGCAAAGCTTGAATTCTCAGCCTCTTGTCCCAGAAAGGACTGGGCACTGAATGGGCCCAGGTTAGAAGCCATTACAGAATCCCTCTACACTAGAAGCCATGACAGACCATTGGCTCACCTTCATCAACTTCCCTTCCTGCAGTTGTGTCTTCTCTGATCATTTCTGTTCAGCAGGTGTATAGTGGCTTGAAACAGGTGAATATTGTATTTTCTCCAGCATTTCTAGTTGTTCTCAGTGGAAGTATTGATCTGCCATGAACTATCCCATTTTACCCAGAAGTCAATCACTTACGGTTTTCATGTAAGAGCCACGGCTCACAAGGGCGGTTCTTAGCTGGGAGTCTTGGTAGGTGGCCCAGCTAAGCGGGGGCAAGCTGTCCTCAGGCCTTCATTGGTCTCTGGGCTGCCCAGCCAGAAAGGAGGCAGGGAAATGGATGGAAGCGGAACTGCAGGCTGGGAGGAAGGCATTCATTAGGCTGAGGAATGAGTGTTCTGAAGCTCAGGAGGCCTCGATACTCCATCAGGTTTCTAATGATTTTGTCAGAGTGTTAATCCCTTGGGTGAGCAGCAGCATTTTGATATCAGCAAACAGATTGTGTTTCAGCCTAGATAACCCAATATGGAGTCCTGCATGAGAGCTGAAAATAATTCATCACATTTTAATGGGTTGGGGAGAGGCCAGTCAAGGATGATTTACGTTGGAAATAGGATGATGGGGCTCAGAGCAAGAGGGCGATGTGGGAGATGTTGGACACGGGACTGGCCCAGATGTGTGTCAACAAGGACTTCTGCGTGTGGGTGTGAAGGAGAGATATGTGTGCACAGAGAGCGTTGCTGGGATAGTCCCTTCTGTCACAGAATGCTTTCTGAATGCCCAGTTTGGATCAGGTCTTGGGAATACAGAGCAAGAAGATCAAAGTTCTACCCTGCAGAACTTCCCAGTCTGATGATGGAGTGGACAAGTCATTCTATGAATAAGAGCATCAGTGGAAAGTACTGGGAGGGAGAAGGCTACCGCTGCACTGAGGACACTGGGCAGGGACAAAGAATGGCTTGAGCCAGTCTCTAAACTGATTCAGATAGATGGGGCAGAGGACATTCCTGGCAGAAGGAGCAAGTTGAGGAATGTGTTGCTCCAACGTCGTGATACGATGTACTCAGTTCTGCAGAAAACCAAGAGTGTCCCTGGCCTCTGCCATTGCCTATCTAGAGCCTCCTACCTGTCTCCCATCTCTCACTTCCCAAGTCTGTTCTCCATGTGTGTCATGGTTTGAACACACTTTGTCCTCTTATGTTGGAGTTTAATCCCCGTTGGGAGGTGTTAAGAAAGTAGAAGCTTAATCTGACCATGATGTTCACAAGTGGGATCTTTGGGAGGTAATAAGGTTGAGATAAGGTCTTCAAGGTTGACCTTGATGATTGAATCCTGGTGGCCTTATACAAAGAGGGAGAGAAGCCAGAGGAGATACACATGCTTGCTCCCTGTCTCTCATCACATGAGTCCCTGTCCCATGTTGGGACCCTGCCAGCAAGAAGACCATCACAGGTGGAGCCTCTTAAGTTTGGGCCAGAACTGTGAGCCAAAATCAACCTCTTTTCTTTATAAATTACCCAGACTGTGGTATTGTAGTCTTAGCAACAGAAAACAGACTAAGACAACATAGAAACCATGTTTTCTTCTTAAAATACAGACTTGACCATTGTTGTTGACAATCTGGGAACTTCTTAGGGTTTCTGTAGGCTATGAAATGAAGCACAGACTCCTTGGTATACAGGATATGACTACATCTATTCTCCTTTCCTTCATCATCTTCCTCCCTAGTCCTATTCTGCACTTCTATTCTCTGGTTTTATGGAGTCACTTGCTCTTCCTGAGGATGATCAGCATTTTCTTGACCTATAGCTTTGTTTATGGTATTCCTTATACTCAACATGGCCTTCCCTGACATCTTCACCTGATTGCTCAGGACCCAGAGCCTGTCACCTCCTTTTGGCAACATCCATGATGCTCCCAGAGAGAATCATCTTCCCTCTGAGTTACATAATGGTTTACATTTCTGTTAATGTAAATGACATTACATCTATTTCATAACTTTCTGTGTTTCTGCCTGTTGGTGGCTGCTCCCCACACCCACCAGGGCAAACTCCGTGCAGGGAGAGCGACAATGTGTTCATCTTTGTGGTCTCCGTCATAGCTCGCGTGGCGCCTGGGGCATTCCTAGTACTTAATAAATATTTATTGATTGACTGAATCAGTGAGTATCAAATGGGCTTTTCATGTGTTTTGCTCTAAGTATCTCTTGTTGTAATTAAAATTTTTTTTAAAGTCAATTTCAGGCGAAGAGCAAGATAAATTTTATGTGAAGTTTGAGAAAGACTGTAAAAGCGATTTATGGGTGGATTAGAGATCTTTGCAAACAGGTTAGGAAAAGGCTTACAGTCACTTCCCTGCTTCTTCCTAAATGCAGACATCTGCCCTCAGCCGCCCTGGCCGAGGCCTGGTGATCCTCAGGCAGCAGGTGCCCCTACCTGCCCATCTTCCTGGCAGGTGAATGATTTTGTGTGAGGTGTTGAAGTACAGTCATCCCTTGGTGTCTATGGAGAATCAGATCCAGGACCTCCCTCAGATATCAACATCCATGAATACTCAGTATTCATGGCAGTATTTTTTCTCAATATTTTCAGCCTGTGGTTGTTCATAGCCACAGATATGGAACCTGCAGACATGGAGGGCCTGTGACTGGATAAAATGCTCACTCCTGAGAAGGGGTTGACATATTTATGGGTAGCATTCACATAGAGCATACTGTGTTCTGGGTGGGATTCATGCTCTTTGATATACTTTTATCATAGTGTCAGTTCTTTGCCTGTCCAGGTGCAGTCTCTCATGGCATGCCTTGGCAAAATCCACCAGGGCTCAACCCTGTGATCTTGGCTTCCTAGTGTCAGGTTCCTACCCGCAGAGCCAACCAGGCCCAGCAGGAGTGGCTGTACCTGTCTTCTGCGGGCAGGTAGGTACCAGGGGTTGAACTCAGGGGCACTCAATCACTGAGCCACATCTGCAGCCCTATTTTGTATTTTATTTAGAGAAAGGTCTCACTGAGTTGCTTAGTGCCTTGCCATTGCTGAAGCTGGATTTGAACTTGTGATCTTCTAGCCTTAGCCTCCTGAGCCACTGGGATTATAGGCACGTGCCACTGTGTCCAGCTTGCACCTGTCTCTTTTTATTTCAAGAGTGAAGTTGTGCACGGGCAGCCTGATAGCCAGTGCCAGGTGCCCAGGCACTGCCCACCATGAATCAAATGCCTGAAAACAGCAGTTTAGCACAGAGATCCTCTGAGAACACCACAGGTGTGGCTCAGATGGTTTCCAAAGTGGCCATTTCTCCCAAATGGGGACAACTGCACTGGGACCTGTGGCTTTTGCTTTTGGATGCTTTTGTACCAATAGCCCGGTGTCTTGTCCCCCATCCTCCCCACCAGCCAATGTTCCCAAGGCCCAGATTTAATGGTCTCTTATTTTAGTTTCAGGCCATTTCTTCTTTTAATGGTGTCCCAAGCTACCTGAAATAATTCTTGCCCTTCTTTTATGTGGCTCTGTCTCGCATATTTATGGGAAGTTATCATGTCCTCATAGGCCGTGGTTCTCTGGGTTTCACATATTATGTCCCTTTAACCTCCCTTTATAGGTCAAGCCTTCTAATTCCTTTAATCATTTTTATTACATTTCTTTTATTCAATCTCCCTTCTTGACTCCTTTTAAGAGCAAGAAAGCCCACATTTCATGTGTTTCAAGAATGACCCCAATAGAGGGGCCACTGGACCCCCATTTTGGGCACTCTCCTTTTTTCCCTCTGACAAAGCTCTTGTGGCTTCTCCACTTTACCTGGGCCTCCTCTGTTTCTGCATCCTCCACCCTGAACTCACACTTCTGATAGAGCGGTCTCATCTTCACTGTGGCCCAGTCCTCAGGCCTGACAAAAGGTTTAGGAGACATGGAGAACACAGAAATTAAGACTGGGAAGATCAGGGTGGAAAGATAAGGGATCCAGCAGATGTCCCACACCCAGGGTAGGACAGGCACCATGCAAGACACCCACATATATTATTCCAGTGAATTATTTCCCCCTCTTTGTAGTTACAGAAACTGAGGCTCAAATTGTTAAAAAACTTCCCCAAGACTAGACAGCTCATAAAGGGCACATCTAAGATTTGAACACAGGCTGTGAGATGACCCCAAAACGTCTTTCCTTTCTACTCTGTGCAGCCTCCTTTGAATGAGACAGGAGAAGGGTCCTGTGGCGGGAGCAGGATGCAGCGGAAATAGCAGAACTCCAAGCCGCAGGCGGGAGAGGATTCTCATGTTTCCCATGGCCCCACTGAACCCAGACCCTGGGGACCAGCAGCTTTCTTCTGACATGGCCTGATATATAAACACCTCACTTGCTTTGATCCAAATGCTTCCCCTTTAGCCTGGACTCAGCTTATTTCCTGCCTCATGTACCGTGGGGTCCTGCAGATCCTGCTAATGGCCTGAAGGGACATACTGGAGCTACTGCTGAGCCAGATGCAGCTTCCGAGCTGGCTGGAGAGCACTGTCTAGCCTCGGGTTTGGGGATTTTCCCAGTGGTTGATGCTGCCTAGCATCCTTTCCTGCTTCCCATTAGGGCTTATGTGAGAGGTGTTCTATAGTGTGTATGTGATTGGATTGGATGGAACATAACACCTCTGTGGGTGGCCACCTAGGCCACTGGGGAGGATGTGATTGTTGCTGGGCCCGGGTAAGCAGAGTAGACAAGTTTCAGTGGTACCTGTTGAGACAGCTGTCTTCCTTGCCTCTCAGTGGGGGCAGGGAGCCATCTACCACTGTTCACTGTGCTCCACTCTGATATAAGATTAAGCACGTGAGCGTTCCCATTCAAAAATGTTCAGGGAAAGCCTTGGTGTGCCCAGTGGGAGGTACCTAGGCCTGGGGGAGGCCTGAGAAAAGCTGGCCCAGCTCGGCCCGGGGAAAGTTTCCCAGGTTTTGCTTCTCAGAATTAGCCCCTCTGGAGTGCATTGACTCATTTAAAAGCCACGCTATTATCATTGTGCTGGTCTTGGTGCTGGAGACTGGAGAGACAGACATGAGTGAGGATTGAAGCTTGTGTTCAAGGAAGCTTCCTATGGGGAAGATGACGCATATGGGGATCATGGTAACTTGGTGTGCAATTTTAGGGATTTGCACAGGACCCAGAACCAGGCACTTAACAGCCTTGGACAGGAGAGATATTGCTGGAACTGAGTTTAAAAGAAGAGTGAAAATTGGCCAAATGAAGGAGAAGGATGCTCCAGAGGGGAATTCCAGGTAGGACGGATTGGAAGTAGGAGAGATTAGGCAGGAGAGGATCAGGGCCAAGTCACGGAGACCCTGTGTGCCACAATGGGAAGTCTGAACTACGTTTTGCGGTAATAAGGAATTCTTACAGAGGGGTCATAAGTAAGGAGAGTGTCATGGTAATATACACATTAGATAAATCAGCCCAAGGGTAAGATGTGGGATAAAACTTTAAAGACAGAGAGCCCCACTGAGTAGCTGTTGGAATAGCCCAGCAATTTATTTATCCATACATCCACCTATCCACCATTAACCCTTTCAATGAGCATTTCCTGAGAACTATTATGTTTCAGGTACTGGGACAGTGCTGGGTATGCAGATGGGGATAAAAACGAGTCTTTGCCCTCAAGTGCTGACATGGGAGAGGTTAGGAGGCCCAAGCTGCTCTTGTAGAGAAAGGAAGCTGAAGTAAAAATCCTTTTAGAGGTCAGTGTGATAGGATTGGGTCACTATGTGGATGTGGTGGTCCTGGGCCTGAGGGAGGGACCCAGCAAAGCTCCCTCATTTCATTTGGAAGATGCAGTGACTGAGTGGGAGGGGGCCTTCCCTGGCATCTTCAGCGCCCCAGTCAAATAAGAAGCTGAGGAAGAGCAGTGTGCTTGCCACCCAGGCACAGCTGGAGACAAGTTTGCCAGCACTCTTCCTCCTCGTAGTCTTCAGCCTTTATTCCCTCCCATAAAACCCCTGGAGCTATTTGCCGGGTGGCCCACCAGCTGAGGTGGCCATTCAGCCAGGGGCAGGTGGCGAGCACAGCCATGGTGGCTGTGGGTGCCCATGGACATCTGAGCCAGGCAGCCAGGAGGCAGGGGCTTGGGCTGGAGGACAGGCTTTGGCATTAGCAGTGGAAGAAACCACGAGAACAGAGAGCAGGGAAGAGTGTAGGGAAAGAACCCAGGACTAAATGTCAACTTTCCTTGGTTTCAGTCTTAGATTTGTCATTCGTACAGTGTGACCTGAGACGGGCTCTTTCTTACCCCTCTGAGTCTTACAGGCCCTCATCTGTAAAATGAGGTGATCAGACCGGACCACTGGTCTCCAAATTTATTTTTAGTGGCTAAATCTTTTGTTCAAATTATACCACACACAGACTCTCAACAGGTGGAAATGAGCTGCCTGTGGAAGCAGAGCATCAAGGAGGTGGAGGTGAGCTCTGCTCTCCACCTGACCTCTCAGTGCCCCGCTGGGGCCCTGGACGGTGTCCTGTGGGGACATAATTTGAAAATAAGAAACGTATGGGCCTTCTGAGGTCCATCCTCCAGTGCCCGACTTCCAGAACCTGATTCCTAGCCTGGTTTTGGACACAGAAGGTGGAGACTGTGCCTCTGGCCCCCTGGAGTGCAGTGAGGGTGAAGGGAGACTGGGGAGAAGAGGCTGCCAGCAGCCTGTTCCCCAAAGCCCCGCATCATCTTAGTCTTTCAGTAGTCTAATTAAAATCCAAGCTCTTTAATTCATTTCCCTTTAAGAAAGAAAAGAAACACAGACTAGTAGTAGCACAGGCCATAAAACACTGCAGCCTGTGACGCTTCCCTATTCGCTCCTGTGGCTTCGGTGCCTTCTAGTTTATCATCCTCAGGCTTCATCACGGGAACGTGATTATTTCCTTTTCCCCTTCAGAGCATTTAAAAAGGTATTAAAAAAAATCCCCGGTGTCAGCCTCAGCCAAGCCCGCTTCCTTCTGGCCCCTTTGAAAGGCCTATGTGACTTACCATCCACACTCCCAAAGGAGAGGACCCTAGCCGTCAGGCCTTCCTCCTGCAGGGGTGGGAGCCTGGCCCAGGACGTGAGTGTTCCTGTTCGGGAGCTGGGCCCATTCTAGCTGTGAGTTTGCAGCTGTGGGCCACCCCAGGGGGCTGTAAATGGACCAAGGACCTTCAGCAACCCCTGGAGCCAGAGCTCCCCCTGGCGCTGGTTACATAAGGAGCTGTTCTGCTCTACTCCTTAGGCGTAGCTGGCTCTCTAACCCCTGACGCTGCTGGGTCCTTCTGTGAAGGGCTTTCTGTGGCTTGCCAAGGGATTTTTTTCAAAGACACATTTCATCCACATCCCTGGAAAGAGACTCACAGTGTTCTCAATGAGGAGTACGAGAGGTTTCCTTGCCCATATCTCATAGCTCCTCACTGCTAACAGCACTAGGCACTCCAGGCCATGCTCATCAGATCTTCATTTATGCAGAAGAGGGAGTGAGGTCAGCCTGTGGGGTCTGGCCTGCCCACTGCCTCCCAGCCTGGAAGGCTGCCACAGGCGGGAATTGGGGATGGGCAAGGCTGTCTCTGCCTTGTTATTGGGCAGAGGCCCTGGGTTGAGCTAAAGGGAGCAGCAGTAGGCTAATGCCCCTGTGACCAAGGTAAGCTGCTGTGTCATTAGCAGGCTGGATGCTGATGAGCCCTGCAGAGGCCTGGTGGGTTGGCAGATGAAGCACCATGCAGATCACTGTCCATGGACTTGGTTGAGTGCAACCCCAGGATGGGGCATTTTGAGGTGCCAAGGCCAGAGGGGACCCCGGGGACCTCATACCATTCATAGAGACCTGCTCTGTGGGCCAGTTGGAGCAAGGCGCAGGGTGCTCATGTGCCTCACATGGGGGCCTGGAGGCCCTCTGTCCCTGGGGGGATCCCCCTTGCAGGAGCAGCTCCAGTGCTCCTCTCCAGCAGAGGGATCTGGGCTTCCTGCCTCTGCAAGATGGGGCAGGGGCCCTGGGAGCGTCTGTGTGACTTGTCCTATAAATGACAATAGAGCTAACAAGCTCTAATTGGCTATTAAAGGAGAAAGCAGCCCTGTAGATGCTGCAGGCTAATTAACCCTGGGAGTGCAGAGTGAGAGGAAGAATCTCTGTAGGAACTGTGTGTGAGCGCTTCTGTGCCCAAGCATGTCTGCCCAGTGGCATCCAGGGAGACTGAGGCGCCCCCACAGCAGACCTCACACCACCCACACAATGTCCTGCTTGGTGGTCATCAGACCTGAAAAGAGCCTCAGACTTGTAAGGTCCAATGTACTCATTTTATTGAGGGGGAAACTAAGGCCCAGAGAAGAGGGAGGACTTACCTAAGGCTATGACTGGTTGGTGGTGGAGCCAAGACTGAACTTGGACCAGGGAAGGCCAGTTGCCCCACCTGGTGTCTGGCACCATGTGCAAAGGTCCAACCTGGCATGTGGTGTTCACTATCTAATCTGGAGGCCATCTCTGCACATGATTATAGCCCAGTATGAAGAGGCCTAAAGTAATAATCTGAACCCAGAAGGGACCTCTGCTCTGCCTGGGGTCTCAGGGAGGGCTTCCTAGGGGAGGTGGAGTCTGAGCTATGTTTTGAGCAAGAAGGTTCTAGGTAGTTGGTTTGGTTGGTTGTAGGAACAGTGGTGACAGCTCAGAGCTGCAGCTGAGGATGCCTGATGGTGGCACACCGTGTCTGAGCTGGTTTAACCACACCTGCCCTTAGAGAGTTGTGTTCCTCTAGCACACCTGGCTGCCAGGGGTTCCAGCGGAGCTGGAGGTGAGCCACTGAGCACACTAGGCTGTTTTCTTCACACAGAAACACTCTTGTGAAGGTGTTGGTGGCACAACTGGATGGTGCATGGGATTGGGGTAGCCAGTCGTTTCTGGGAGAGGCTGGTAGTGGGGATGGGGTGCCCCAGATTGGTCTCTGTGGAGGGTCTCAGCTCCTGCCCTGCACCTTCTCACGCCCGTCGGTGCCCTTCCCTGCCCCTCCTCCTTCTCTCGCTTCCAACATGCCAGGGGCTGGGTTGGGGAGGTCTGCCAGAGCACAGGGGATGTTTTGTGTGGTGTGTTGTTTCTCAACTCTGTCCAATCCATTTTTAACACATATTTTTTAAAAGCCCACTTTACTATTCTAAAACGGAATTCAGGTATAACTGTTTTACAGACAACCTAAAAATATGTCTTAAATGTAAGGGATAAATAAAAAGAAAATGCCATAATAAAATGTGTTTCAATGTTAATGTTTGGGCATTACTACACTTATGGGGCAAAAAGTTCCAGAAAGCCCCGGAAAAGTCCTATTTCCAGAAGGCCCCCATTTCCAGAAAGCTCCTGAAGAGTCCTATTGAAAACCACTGGCTTTGGGGTTAGGGAAGCTTGAATTCAAATTTCTCTACCAGTCACTGATAGCTTTGTGACCTGAAGCCAGTGAGTCAGCCTCTTTGCACCCCGGGCTCTTCACCTGCAAGTGGCACAGACCTAGGTGAGAGGCATTCATGAGCTGCAGGATTTTGAAGCCGAGCTGTCCCCTCTTGTGCTATCTCCTGGTCACATAATATCCTTATGCCTCACCTTTGTGCTATGCTTCACCTGTGACAGCAATTCTGCAGCCAGCTTTCCCAGACTCCCCAGCTTTGGAGCTCCCTGTGCAGCCAGCTCAGCAGCCAGTTCCTGCTTTGTCCCGGCATTCCAGCCCCAGCCCATCTTCTCACACCTTCCTGAGCCTCCAACTCTTTGCCTGGGGCTTGTTTGGCTCCACCTGCTGTAGGGGAGGGCAGGGGCCACCCAGATGGCAGGAGCCCATTTGCCCTCACCCAGAATGCACACATTCCCCGCATGAGTGGTGCATTGTATTAATGAGAGGAAGTGGGCTCTTGGATTTTGATGGTCTCCAGTGAGGCTTAGCCTGAGTCCTTAATAAATACTGATCACCCTCCCTGCTATAACAAAATGGACTGAAATCCTATCCAGCGCCGGGAAGACTTCCCACCGCATCTGCTTGCCTCATTGGCAGCCCCAAGCACGTGCGGCACCTCACACTGTATATTTCCCATTGCCACTAGATGGTAATGGAACCAACTGCTTCACACTGGCACAGCTGCGCGTGACCCCTCTCGCCCAGGTGGCAAAGCAAGGGCAGAGCACTGCCAGCTGCCCGGTCTCTCCACTCCTGCGAAGGCTGGCTCAGACTGTCTGCCTTAAGAAGCTTTCAAACTGGTGTTCCAGGGTTTCTGTCCTTGAATGTCAAAGACTGGTGGCCATGGCTGTGACTGTAGTCTCCACAGTCCCATGGCATGGCAAGGTCTACACCAGGCCCTTAACCTTCAGTTCATCCATCCATTTGGCAAACAAGTATTTAGTGCCTACTAGCCTACTTTGCACCAGGTACTGGGCGTGGGATGGTGAATTAAAACAAACAGGAATCCCTCATTCCCCTCATGAGAATATAGGCAGTAAAAGTCAGAGAGGGTGTGTGTGTGTGTGTGTGTGTGTGTGTGTGTGTGTGTGTGTGTTCTGTTAATGACAAGTACCAAGGAGAAAAATAAAGCCAGAGAAAGGGAAAGGACATGATGGGCAGGGAGCCCCTCACTGAGAAAGTGGCATTTGAGTCAAGACTTAAAAGGAGTCAGAGGTGGAGCCATGCAGACGTCTGGGAAGAGCACATCAGAGAGAGGGAAGAGCAGGTGTAGGCGGAGAGGAGACCTGGAGGCGGAAGTGGGCTTGGCAGGTTTGGGGCACCGTCAGGCTGCCCCTGTGGCTGCTTTATAGTCAGCAGGGGCCGGAGCAGTAGAGGAGGTATCAGAGGTGTGGGTGGCAGGTCAGACCACGTGGCTCCTTCAAGTAAAATGGGAAACTGAAGGTTTTGAGCAAAGTAAGGTCATGATCTGACTTCACTCTAGTTGCTGCATTGAGGATAGACTGGAGGGGGCAAGGGATGGGGCAGGGAGGCCAATTTCAGAGGCTCTTGTTATAAACCAGGTGAGAGAGGCTGAGGGCTTGCATAGGGAGAGCAATAAAGGCAGGAGGGGTGAAATTCTGGGTGGATCCTGAAGATAAGGCCAACAGAATTTCCTGAGGGTTTGGATATGAGGTGAGAGAGAACAGAGGAGTTGGGTGACTCCATGTGTCAGGCTTGGTGCCTGTGAATGCGGAGCTGGCATTTGCTGCGACAGGGGAGGGAACTAGGCTGGCTTTGCGGGTGAGAGATGTCGGAGTTCAGTCTGGATTGTTGAGTCTGGAAGCCAGTGAGATGCCACTTGGAGATGTCTGGAAGCAGGTGGGATGTGGCTCTCCAGTTCAGGTGAGTGGATTCTGGTGGGGATGTAAATTTGGGAGTCATGGCACATAGATTATACTTAGAGCCCCAGGGCTGGGTTTGTGGGGACAGAGAAGAGGACTTCTAGATCAAGAGATCAGAGGCAGGTGTAGGAGCCAGCAAAAGAGGCCAAGGAGGAGTGGCAGGGGAGCCTGGTTTTCGGGAAGCCAAGCAGAGAGATTTGTTTGTTAAACACTCCTGAGGAGGATATCACTGAGGGATGCGCTCACTGCCCCAGGGATATCTGTTTCACCTTGTTTTCATGCTCCACATTTTTATTTTAAAAAGGCTCCACTGGTCATGATCTGGGGACATTTTTGTCTGAGTGGAGCTCGAGTCCCATCCCTGCAGAAAGCAGGAGGGAAGATTTGTGCACCTTTAAGGGAAAGAGAAGGGTACCAGTGCACTTTTGGGCTCATTATCTCACTTGATGCCCACAAGTGGTGTCGGGGAAGCATTTACAGAGTTAAGAGAATGGGGTGCAAGGAGGCAGCCTCGCTAACTTTAGATCAGGGGCTTTTAAATTAGTGTTGGCCAATAGAACTTTCTGTGATGATGGAAATATCCTGTCCCCTTGTCCATGGGCTACACGTGTCTCTTTATTCAACAGTTGAAATGCGGCTAGTGCACCGGAGCTGACTTTTTAATTGTATCTGACTCAATTTAAATTTAAAGAGCCATCTATGTCTAGCGGCTACTTCTGGATAATGCAATTAATTCCAAGTGGCCAAATCTATATTTAAACGCAGGCCCTCTGACTCAAGGCCTGGGTCTTCCACTCTCCCTTCTGCTTCCTGAGAAGGTGGTAGAATGTTCCACAGGGGCCTGGGTTGGCTTGAACTGATGAGTAGCAGAGCTGGAGAAGGAGGTACTGGATATGATCAAGGGACTCATCTGAAATTCTAGGGTGTTTTGATGCCTTTGCTCTCGACTATCAGCCCATCCCAGGTTCTGTGCAGGGAGAGTGTGTGGGGGAGGGGATACTTCGTCTGTGTGACCACTTATAAATCCTACCATCAGTCAGTTTCTGTCATGAAGCTTTCCCTGTCCACTCTAGCCTTAAGCCCTTCAAATCCTTTGAAATACTGTTATTTAAACCTGTGTTTGGACTTAGAATGTAGCTTGTGCCATTGTCGGTATTGCAGTTATGTTTGTGCCTGTCTCCCGAATTACTTTGTACATTCCTGTGGGCAGGTGAATTACGACCTGTTCTGTTTCCTGTTCAGGGTGGGTACAGGAGGCAATGGTGTAAAGTGATGATCATTGCCACACTAGACACTAAGCATCAGACTAGACCTGATGCCTGGAAAATTGTGGGACCTCAATAAAAGTCTTTTTAATAGCTGAAGGGCTAAAGTTAGAATCCTATAGACTCTTTTCAGATTTCTGAGTTTCTGCTCACCAGCTTTGTAACCAAGAGCAAAACGCCAAGCTCTTTGAAATCCAATTTGTTCATCTTTCAAATGTGATGGCAGTGCTTCTTGTGTTCTCAGGAGCACTGAATGAGATAATAACTATAGAAATTTTTGCATGATGCCTGGCACGTGGCAGGTGCTCATTACATGGTAGTGTTTTTTTACATCTCTTATAATGATGTGCTTTTGGTTTATTTTTTACTAGAACTGTGATCTTCTGCAAGCAGGGACTGTCTTTTACTCATTGATGTCCTCTACAGTGCTTACACAATGCCCTAAACATAGCAGGTTCTTAGAAAAGTTATTGGATTTATTGCTTGTTGGATACCTTTGGCCCCTGCTCAGGAGTTGCAGCACAATGCTCCAGGATCAACCAGGAGCATTTGTGTGTGCCCAGACTTACAGGGGTCATGGCCTCTATCTCAGCTTAGAAGCCTGCTGGTAATTTACAGATGGTCTCATTGCTTCTCCCCAGGGGGTCACTGAATTGCTTGAGATTGCAGGGCTGCCCTGGGCAGTTTGCTGAAACAAAAGCCCCATGAGGACAGACACCTTTGTCAATTTTGTTCCTTGCCATCTCAGGAGCAGTGCATGGTATGTAGTAGGTGTTCAAGAAATGTTTGTTTGATGGAGGAATGTCCACAGGTGAGCATGAAAAGCAAGATATTAGAACATGAATCTGCAGGCTATTTTGGTAAATGGCCAAAGACTAGATATTTTAGGCCTGCAAGCCACTGGGGTTACTCAACTCTACTGTTGTGGCTCCAAAGCAGCTATACATAATAAACACATGAGCAGGAATATATGCCAATAAAGTGTAATTCACAAAAACAGGTAGCATGTGGTTTTTAGTTGTCCCAGCACCATTTGCTGAAGAGACTGTTCTTTCCCCATCGAATAGCCTTGGCACTCTTGTCGAAATCAATTGGCCTCGGATGTTTTGATTTCTTCTGGACTCTAAATTCTATCCTGCTGATGGATTTGTCTATCCTTATGCCAGTGCCATACTGTTTTGTTGCTGTAGCTTTTGTAGTTAGTTTTGAAATCAAAAGCTATAAGACCTCCAACTTTGTTTTTCTTTTTAAGTATTGTTTTGCCTATTCAGGGTCCTTCAAAGTTCCATATGAATTTGAAGACCATCTTTCTATTAAAAAGGCTGTTGGAATTTTGATAGGGATGATACAGAATCACTTTGGGAAGTATTACCATCTTAATAATATTAAGGCTTCCAATTCATGAATAAGGGATATCTTTCCATTTAACTGGGTCTCATTTCTTTTAGGAGGGTTTTTATAGTCCTTAGTATAAAACTATTTTACTTCCTTAGTTTAATTTACTTTTAGGCATTGTATTCTTTTTCATGCTAGTATAAATGGACACGTTTTGTTAATTTTTTTTCAGATTGTTCATTGCTGGCATCTAGAAAGTCAACTGGTTTTTATATGTTGATCTTATGTACTATAACTGCTAAATTTGCTTTTTAGTTCTAGTAGTCTTGCAGATTCTTCAGGATTTTCTATAAATAGAAAAATGTCATCTGCAAAAGAATGAAACTGGACCCTTACCTTATTTCATATGTAAAATTAACCCAATGAATAAAAAACCTAAATATAAGAAATAAAACTATTACAAGAAAACATGGGGATAAATCTTTAGAAATTTGGTTGTCCTATTAATCTGGTTTTTTTGGTACTGTAACAAACACTTGAGATGATTAATTTATAAAGAAAAAAGGTTTATTTTGACTCATATAAGTTTCAGATGATTCAATCAATGATCAGATCTTTTGCTTTTGGGCCTGTGGCAAAGCTGCACATCATGGTGGGGAGCAGACCCATTCACCTCATGGCCAGGATGCAAAAAAAGAGAGGAAGAGGAGGGCCTGGGGTTCCACTATCCCCTTTGAGATCACGTCCCCAGTGACCAAAAGACCTCCCACTAATGCCAATAGTACCAATCTGGTAACTGAGCCTTTAACACACCAGCCTTTGGAGGACACTTCAGATCCAAACCATAGCAGATGTTGTGATGGATTCTTAAGTGTGATGTTTAAAGCATAGGCAACAAAACCTGAAATAGATAAATTGGCCTTCATCAAAATAAAACTTTTGTGTGTCAAGGGACATTGTCAAGAAAGTGAAAAGAAAACCTACAGAATGGGAGAAAATATTTGCAAATTGCGTATTTGATAAGAGTAATATTCGGACTACATAAAGAACTCTTACAAAACAACTACGAAAAAATAAACAACCCAGTTAAAGAATGGGCAGTAGATTTGAATGGACGTTTTTTCCAAAGAGATACACAAACGGCCATCAAGCACAAGACAAGATGTTCAAATCCATTGATCCTTAAGGAAATGCAAATCAAAACCATAATGAAATACCACTTTACATCCCTAGGAACTCTGTATGTAAAGACTAAAAACTAAAATTAAAAACACCCAGAAAATAACAGGTGTTAGCAAGGATGTAGAGAAATGGGAATTTTCCTGCATTGCTGAGGGGGGAGTTAAAACGGTGTAGCCACGGTGACAGTCTGGCAGCTCCTCAAAAAGTTAAACATAGAATTGCCATATGGCCCAGCAATTCCACCCTCTTCCTCAAGAGAAACGAAAACAGCTCTCCACATAGATTCTTATATACAAATGTTTATAGCAGCATTATCCTTAATGACCAAGAAGGTGGAGACAACACAAATGTCCATCAACACATGAATGGATAAACAGATTGTGCAGATTGTGGCAGATTCTTAGAATGGAATATTATTTAGCTGTATAAAGGAATGAAGGACTGATACATGCTAGAACTTTGGTGAACCTCAGAAATGTTTTACTGAGTGAGAGAAGCCAGACACAAAAAGACAGATATTTATGTGATCCCTTTATGTGAAGTTTATAGAATAGGTAGGTCAATGGAGAGAGAAAACAGATTAGTATTTGCCAGGGGATTCAGGGAGGACAGGATGGGGATTGACTACTTTGAGGGCATCGAGTGTTCTTTGGGGGTAATGACAACGTTTGGAGGTGGTGGGAGGTGGTGGTTGTACAACTTTGTGAATGCAAGCACCAGATTCTGCACTCTAAAATGGAATGACATTACTGAAATTGCATAGATTGTAGAAACTTTCTTTCCATTTTTAAAAAATCAAGCAGATGGCAGGGCTGTCATTTGTTGACCCGTTTCATAGCAGTGTTTTTCAGATTGCAGGCCAAGACCCATTAGTGGGTTGGGAAATCAGTTTAGTGGGTCACAAATAGCAATTTTAGAAAAATGAAGCGGGGACAAAAACAAAGAAGAGGACACACCAGTGGCATCGTAGACAGTAAAGTGTTAACTGTTTTGGAAAAGTTTGTTGTAGTTTTATATACCTGTGGGTATGTGGGTCCTGGTTAATGGTGTGATACATATTTCTTGCTACAGGCCCTGGATGATAATAGCTTGAAAGCTACTTTTTACATAGTCCTATAGCCTTTTTTGAGGGGTGTCAAATTTAGTGTCAAAGTCTAAAGCCAGTCCACGTTCTCCACTCAGTTCTTCCTGGAAGCCCCAGTGTCTTGGGCTGCCTGACCCCCCCACTCAAGCCACGGTGAAGCCTCTGGGACATGGCACTGTGGCAGTCCCAGAGACTGTTTCCCAGCATCTGGCCTGGTCTTCCCAGAGTCCCATGGACACCGGGCAGCCATCATGACCAAGTCCATTTAGCTGTTCTTTCCCCCCAGTGCTGGGGATGGAACCTGGCCCCTCACATGTGCTAGGCAGATCTGTACCACCAAGCCACAGGCCAGCCAGACCAAGTCCACTTAGTATCCACTCTGAGGAGGCGCAGGAACCTCTTCCTACCTGTTTGCAGGAGTTTGATGATCCCTTCTGAAATCCATGCCTTCCTGGCAAGGCACTGAGGTGTAGGAGCTGACCTTGATCTCTGCAGATAAGTCCTTGTCACATTTTTTCACCACCAGTCCTCTCCTCCAGCTGCCCCGTGTAGAGCAGATTTCTTGTCTGTTCAACATTCAGGCCCACTTTCTTCTAATCTGGCTGAGTAGGCCCCAGTGATGCCTCCATAGATTCTCATTCCCAGCTGCCCATCTCTTCCAACATGACTAGCTTGTCTTGCCTGGGCGCTGAGTATGATTGTGCAGGTGTGGGTGTGGGCACAAGGGCTGGGAGCACAGGTCTGTATGTGACCCTCTGCTCAGGCTTGCCCTCAGCCCTTTCCCTTCTATAGGCCTGGAGTCCTCACATGGAGACCATGGTTAAGTCACAGTGGCGATGGGATGGACAGCCAGACTGCCAGGCCAGACGCTGTAGGTGTGTGGTGTGCTCTGAGGTTTTAGGAGTACAGGGGACCCCTTAGGAACCAGGATTGATTTCTGACCCTTGAAATACTGAACCTGCTGGGACCTTTATCGCATAAGACATTCCATGTGCTGGTAAAGCACTGTGGGAGGTCAAGAGTGAGGAGCATATGATCAAGACCTGGGAAGCCATGCCGGGGTGGCAGCTAGCCTCCATGGAACCTCTTTGTGACCGATAGACCAGCAGCCTTCCTGATTTCAGGCCCCTGCTCTTCAGGAACATGCTACTTGGTGGCTTTGCCTCCTATAAATACAGATGTTCATGGTGATTACCACGTCACACCGGGTGCTGGCATCTACATCACAGTGCTGTGGTCTGACACTGACAGGCTCCATGAAAGGAATAAATACCGGCAAATCCTCTGACTTGGGCAAAGATCCTAGAGCACCTCAGAGCTCCTGGGACAACTACACAGAGCCTTTTTTCCTTTATCCAGTTTGAGCCACCAGGCATGGGTGAGCCCACTAGGGTAGAGCCCTCAGGAGGACACTGAGCTATAATACACTGTTAGAGAGACCTGGGGACCAGAGGAAGGAGAAGGTAACGATAGAGAACCCCATGGAGCTTTGAGAAGGAGGCCTAGTACATGAGTCAGAACCTGAAGGACCTAGAGACCTGGAGCCTTAGGGTCTCAATCTAGCACTTCGTTGGCTGAAACTCACTGTCCCAGCCACGGCCTGCCAGGTGTAGCTGCTCTGCTCAGGGTGAAGTGTCAAGGGAAAGGCCTGAGGAAGCACCTGTCAGTATGGGCTGAATCAATTCTGAGCTCTGCCGCCCCCCGCCCCCACCCCCACCCCTGCTGCCGGCCCCACACTTTCGTCTAAGTGAATCTATGTGACTCTAACCTCAGAACCCCTTTTGGGTGGTAGACTGGCAGGGTAAGTAGGAGTAATCAAGAGGCTGGGATCCCTCTGCCTAACCAAAATGATTCCTGTTATCTACCATTGGTAACAAAGCACCTCAACTTTTTTTTTTTTTGTCATGGCTTAGCACAATGGCAGTCGTTGATCTAACTCACAAGTCTTTGATTTGAGCAAGGCACTGTGGGGGAAAGTTCTAGGCTCATCTTTGCTCCATGTAATATCTGTTGGGGTGGCTGGCAGCTCTTCTCCAAGATAACTCACTTCCTCAGCTGGCAAGTTGGTGCTGGCTGCAGAATGGAGGTTCTATCTGAACTAGGGGCTTCGGTTCCTCTCTATGTGGCCCCTCCTCAGAATGCTTGCGGTTCCTTACAACATGGTGGCTGAGTTCCAAGATTGAGCTACCCAAAAGAACTGTGCAGAAGCTGTCTTGTCTTGTGACCTAGCAGAAGGCACATGGAATCACTGGTACTGCAGTCACAAGGCCACTTAGATTTAAGAGGAGGGACTATGGACCCCACCTCTCAATGCCAGAGTCACACTGTAAGAAGAACATGTGGAATGGGAGATAGCATTGTGGCCATTTCTGGGAAATACAACCTCCATATGAGCCATGGAGAACGAATGGCTGCTTTGATGTCACCACATGCTCAGAACCCTAAGGGGTTTTTCAGAGTGGTATTGGGTACAAGGATGAGATGCTGAGGAAGTGAATCTTGGCATGGGCATGGGTTACTGTCCTAACTGCGGTGCCTGATTTGTTTCTGCTGTGGTTGTCAGGGGAAGGGGAAGGGGAGCAAAGCTTTTGATTTTCTTCTTTGATGTGAGAGACCCTTTGTGAGAAAAGTCTTCATTGGAACTGTGTTTGTTGAGTCTCCTTCTCTCCTCCTACCTCTGGCTCAGCTCAGCAGACATCCCTGAGGAATAATCCTCATCAGGAGAGACCAGAAATATCTTGCTACTTAGCAGCCAGCCAGGGGGTGTGGGGTGCGTGGTGAGCAGGGCTCGGAGGTGCTCACCCTGGCAGCCGGCAGACTGGCCTCTGTGGGTTTTTTCCCTTTTCAATCTCTGGGCCCTGGAACAGAGCCACATCCAGGGAGATGCCCCATGCCTGGGCTCCTTAAGAGACCTCAAGCAGGCTGCAGAGGACAGAGCAGCTGCTTATTCCGGTGATGGAGCTGCCCTCTAAAGGTTAATTGCCCTCAGCTGTGAGGGGCCCAGAGCAACGGCCGAGATCCACTGTCCTGATATTCTGCTGAAGTCTTTCCTGTGCCAAGGCTCAGGAACCTGCAGCTGGGAGACTGGGACTGCCGCCCATGACTCTCCTGTGCCACCTCGGTCCATCGAGCATTCATAGGACTCTTGTAAGCCAGCCAGCTCCTTGCCAATGGCCCAGAGCAGAGCAAAGGCAGGGTCATAACTTTTATTTGGTTTGGCCTGGGAACATTTATAAAAACTCAGGAGCTTGGGGACATACTGTGGATGGACATGTAAAAATAGCCCTCTGGAGAAATTCCCATGCCAGCTTGGGAATTTGGCATCATTTCTGAGGATCACCTATTCATAATCTTACCTGGACAACCTATAAAGTGTGCAGACTCCAAGCCGACTGAATGGCCAGTGTCTGAATCAATTCTCCGCATCTTAACAAGCACCCCTGAAGTTTAAGACCCAGTTCTTGTCCCAAGGGCAGCAGTTCCCTTCTCTCTCTAGCACCCACTCTGTGTTGTTGGTTATGTTAGATGTTGGAGATCAGAGGATAAATAAGACAAGGTACCAGCTAAGGAGGGGATAAGTATTTCCAGAAATTCCTGAACTAAATTTTTTTTTGTATGAAAACATGGGTTTATTTCCCCCACTTTTCTCACCTTACAACAGGGTTTAGGAATTGCTCTCTGGGAAAGTCTCTGTAAATGCTGACTAGCTTATAGAAAATAAAAGGTCAACTTGACAGGAGTACTGGGGAATCGACGGATGCCATCTGGTTTGGCAATGTGGAATTTTAATAACCATACTTTACTTTTATATTACTCCTCTGACTATCCCTGCAAATAGACAAATCTAGAAGTGTTTGTTCCATACTCAGAATGCTTTGGACAGCTGTTCACCCATTTCCCAAAGCCCCTTCCTTTTGAGGCTCTTTGAGGTTTTCTGATTACACTGAAGAGAGTCTCAGTTTTTCTTTAAAAAACAGAGCACTATAGAAGCAAGAGCCCTGGACAAGAAATAAAGTGACCAGGATTCAAGTTTCCTCTCAGCAACCCCTGGGACCTGGAGTATGTCTTCCTGTCTCACTGTTCTCATCTGCCACATCCCTCCTGGAGATCAAGCAGATAGGGCCGTGGGGTGCTTTGGACATGGAGCAGCCTCCTCACCCGTGCAACACATGGTGATTAGTGACTACGACTTTGTACCTCGATTTCTGAGGAGCTGTTAGGTTCCTGCTGAACAGCGACCAGGGAGAGGAGAGGTAGAAACAAAATAAAATGATGACCCTGGGTCACACCTTAAATCCCGAATCCACAGATCCGGGCTCTCTAGATTCCAGTGAATCCATCCAGCAACTTGGAGCCATAGGTAGGACAGATGTTATCTGTACAGTGAGGAGATTGGACTAGATATTTTCTGGGGCCTCTTTCAGCTCTAAAATTAAATAATTCTATTATTAGCCAGAGGAGAGGACTGAATTGGATGAAGCTGAGGCACTGGGAGGTCAAAGGGCCTCACTAAGACCACATGACTCATGAGTGACAGGTTCAGTCCAGTGGGGGTCCCTGGCCCTCCACCCTGCGGTCCTCTCATAGGCCACATTGTCTTCCTCTGATCCCTCAGTGACCAAATGTATATTGGTTATGAGTTTGGCCCTGTAGGGGCAAAATTGTCCAATTCCAGCTGCGTGAGCACCAGTTGTGTAGGACTCTCTCTTGAGCACTGTGACTCACTGTGTCATTGGAATGTGCTAGCATTGCTATGCAGGGGAGTCAAACTGGAGCTGGAGACCTCTCTCCAAGGGAGAAAACGCACCTCAGCCTCTGTCCACAGTGACTCAGAGGCTTAAAGATGGAGCCTCCACATGTGCTCCTGACTCCACTCTCTGAACTGCTTGCCGCCCCAGGAAGGTGGAATACAGTGTTGCTGCTTTGCCACTTTAAATGTTAATGATTTGTATTATTTAAATAACTGTGTGCCCGGAGGCCCCTTTGCCAGAGACCCAGAGAGTAAGGAAGGAGGTTTAGAACCTGGGAGCCCTCAGGCAGGTCCCCAGCTGTCCTTTCCTGGAGGGTGAATGCAGAACCCAAGCACTGGCTCCCCACCTTGGAGTGTCAGCCACCACAGGCCCCTGTTCTCCACTCTGGCCCAGGGTGGCCCATCCTGAGCTGCAGGAGGCAGTGAGCTCCAAGTCAGTCTCTGATTAATGCTGCACCAGACCTTGTCATGTCAGGGAAGTGTGGCTTCCTCAAGAGACATTAAATATTAATAGCAGCAATAGAGGCAGAGGGTAAACAAAAGCAAGTAATAAAATGTTCACTTAAGGGCAGTGGTGTTAACTCTGGCTGATGAGAGGAGAACGAGCTTTTCAAGAGCGGAACAATGGCCTTGAACGCTTTGGGTCTTAGAGACTCGCCAAGTTGGGGCCAAGTGCTGTGCATGTCTCACCTCGCCCGTCTCTGCCATGGCCCAAAGTGTGCAGAAGAAAGAAAAACTCATCCTGGTAGGATACATCTCTCCCTCTGGGCCTGTGGAGGCAAGGGGTCTCTGTTTAGTCACATGGGATATGACATATTTCTGTTCAAGAGGCATCTCTAAGGATAGCCCAAGGTCAGGAGGACAGGGGCTTTCAAATCTAAGGGCAGAGATTCCCAGGGCAGAAAGGGGCTCCAGGGCCATCTTTTTTGATCTCTAACAATCTGGCAAAACCATACTGAACAGATTGATCCTCAGAGTTTTCCAGTAAAGAACTTCCTAAAATGTCCATTGCCTGAAGCCAATGGGAAGGTATAGCTGATGCGACTGTCAGTTGCAGAAGGCAACTAGTGGGGTTGGAAAGGGAAGGGACTTCCTCCCCAAGGCCCTGAGCCAGGACAGAAAAAGCTTTAAAGCTGATCTGCAGCCCAGAGGAGACAGGAGATTTGTTCTGTAAGGGACGAGAAACTCAGAAGTTCCAGCAACTGAATCCTACCCAGACTCTGTCGTCTGAGTGGCTTCATCTAGAATCCAATTCATTCATACACTTGTGTGCTCAGGACAAATTGATTTCGTGGCTTCATTGTGCAGTATACTGAGTGAGAAGCTCGGGATACAATAATGGGCAAATCAGACAAGGCCTCTGCCTTCACCAAGCTCCATTCAGTAGGGAGATTAAACAGGTCAGTAAGCAGGAAGTAGGAAGTGGGTGAGTACTGCTATACTGAAATTGCAAGGTGCTAAGAGAGCCAGGGGTGCAGGGGCACCCAATTTGCTTCTCAGAAGAGCTCTGGTGTCCAGCATATACTATCCTAGGATGGAGTTGAACATCCAGGGGCAAAAGTAGCAGGAAACAAGACCAGAGGGGCAGGATTTAAAAGGGGAAAGGACCAGGTCTGCTGACCTCATGAAGGTCCCCAGCTAAGGCAGTCTGAGCCATTTTCAGTTCAATCAGGAAAAAAAATCTCCAAACACAGTCACTTCTGGGTCTTGCAAAGGCAATATCAACGGAGTCCACAGGTCCTTCTGTTCTTTTCTCCTAAATTCATCCTTTGTTCACATCTCACCAGGGGCAGGGAGCTCACAGCAGCCTGTTTGTCAGTTTGTTTTTCCCAAAGATGAATACAAATCCAAGCCTCACCACTTCCTTCTGCTGGCCTGGCTCGGCCTTCATGGGCCTGGATAAAATGGAGTCTTGCTTCTTCAGAATGGCCCTTTATATACTCAAAGTCATTAACCACAGGATTTCCAAATTTTCTTTTCCTCAGAATGCAAATTTCCTGTCTTTTCATTCACTTCTTATATGATTTGGTTTTTATGTGTGTTTGTAGCCTGGACCCTTTCTACTTCTAGTTTTGGTATTGCTCTATGGTGACCATGCTGGTCATGGTGTTCCATGTTAGTCTGTCTAGAGCAGAGGTCAGAGAAGCAATCCCCTCCTTTGTCTCAGGTACTTTGCTACTATTAACACAGCCCAAGGTCACACTTTTTATTTCTTTAGTTTTTATTTTGGAGACAGGACCTCACTAAGTTGCCCAGGCTGATCCTGAACTTTTGATCCTCCTGCCTCAACTTCCTGAATTGTTGGGATTACTGGTACAAGTCACCATGCACAGCTTGTCTGTCTGTCTGTTCTTCATTCCTTCCTTCCTTCTTCTTTCTAATAAGTGGTGGTTTTTCAGTAAGTTTGTGGTTCTAAAAACACATGAACAAACAAAGCCCACATCTTCCTCTTCATTAAAAACTCGTCAAGCCAAGTGTTTTAGTCAGCTTTATTGCTGCTGTGACTAAAGGATCTGACCAGAACGATTGTAGAGGAGGAAAAGTTTATTTGAGGGCTTACGGTTTCAGAGGTCTCAGTCCATAGAAAGCTGGACCCATTCCTCGGGGCTTGAGGTGAGGCAGAACATCATGGCAGAAGAATGTGGCAGAGGGAAGCAGATCACATGGTGATCAGGAAGCAGAGAGAGAGAGAGAGAGAGAGAGAGAGAGAGAGAGAGAGAGAGAAACTCCACACTCCATATACAAATATATACTCCATAGCCACGCCCCCAATGACCCACTTCCTCCAGCCACACCCCACCTGCCTCTAGTCACCACTCGGTTAATCCCATCAGGGATCAATTCACTGATTAGGTTAAAGCTATGACCCAATCATTTGTCCTTCAAACCTTGCACTGTCTCACATATGAGCTTTTGGGGGACACCTCACATCCAAACCATAATACCAAGTGTCTTCCTGTGTGTGTTCTGCTATTGAGTTCTTGAATCGGGATGTAAATCTTTACATTTTCCATCTAAAGATTTCACTTAGTCTTGTATTCTGCTGGTCATTTTGAGTTTGGATTCTGTCACCTGACATGGTGAGTGTGCCCCCCACCCCTCCACCAGTGCAGCGGCTCCTACAGATTTGAGCAGCCTGCTCTGTGTGGTATAATCACTGCCACCTGATGAGTCCCAGATCAGCCATTGAGCCCCAAAAGGGAGCAGGAGGAAGACAGGGCCGTCCCCTTGCATCCCAGCACAGAGCTGTTCAATCCCAGTCATGTTGTAATTGGCGGTGCAGAAAACCCCAGCATGCCTTGTGCTTCCACCCCTTTACCAGACCAGGTTTAATTGCAAGGGGATTTATGGCCCTAGCTTGTAGGAGGTAATAGATGTACCCACGTCTCTTTCATCCTCTGTAGCTACAGAGGATTCTTCTTAAGGGAGGGGAAAGACAAGTGGGAATGGAACGGGGAAACTGCAAGGTGGAGAGGTGGCTACAAGTGACTTGATGAGTTGCGGACACTGAGGTCACCCTAAGAGATGTACACATGAATATTCATAGTTCTGTGCGCTTAGGTAGCTGCTTTTCTGGTCTTATCTCTTCCCAGCAGCCTTGGAAGATAGGAAAAGGAGGACTCAATTCTCCATTTTACAGAGGGGGAAATTGAGTCGAGAATGGATTTGCTGCTGATACAAGGGCCCAGTGAAGGTCACAAATCGAATTGGGGCTGACGTCTGGCAATGGGTCTTGAACCCCCATCTTACCACAGGGCACTTGCTGTTCCTCCACTGTTAGTTACATCGCTACAAGTCACTCTTCCCTCTGCCATCATCGCTCATGAGGTGATGAGCATGACAGGCAGTGGAAACTGAAGCCTAGTTCCTGTTGCAAGGACTGAGGACTTGTGATATGCTGGGTACCAGGAGGTGCAAAAGTGGATGAAGCATGGTCCTGATTTTCAATAGGGCTGAGTTTAACCATGCTGGGAATTCACCTAGCAAGGCTCATCTTTTTTTTTTTTCCTTTCTTTATTTTTGGTACTGGGGATTGAACTCAGGGATACTCGACCACTGAGCCACATCCCCAGCCCTATTTTGTGTTTTATGTAGAGACAGGGTCTCACTGAGTTGCTTAGAGTCTCGCCGTTGCTGAGGCTGGCTTTGAACTCACAATTCTTCTGTCTCAGCCTCCCTAAGTGCTGGGATTACAGGCGTGCGCCACCGTGCCCGGCCTGGAGGCTCATCTTGACTTGCACTCCAGGGCCTGGAGAAGGCAAGTGCCAATGCACTGTGTATTGCAACCAGGAATGAAGATGAGGGACGCTCAGAAGGAAAAGCTGACCCCTGCCCGCCTTCCTCCCTCTCCCTCTCACTCTCCCTACCATCCTTCTCTCCCTCCCCAATTTATCCTATTTATTCTTTTCTACCAAATCAATTATTAACCGATCAGTTTCTATCAATTATTTACTGAGCACCTACAGAGTGCCAGGCACTGAGCCAGATGCGATGGATACAGTGGAGAACAGGCAAAAGTAGTTTCTGGTCTCTTGGGACTTCAAATCTCATGCAACAGGGGCGGGGATACCGAAGAGTAAGCACTTATTGCAAACTGTCATGCCATCCTAATTGGGGAATATAGGGTACCATAGGGTCACTTAGTAAGTAAGGGCCTGCAACCTGGCCCAGCAGTTGATGAAGGCTTCCTAGAGGAAATTATGACTCAAAGACCTGAAGTTCAAATAGAAGGTAGGCATTCATCTAGAGGAAGGGACTATGGCTGGGTTCTCTGGGAAAGCCCAGAGCAACAGAGAACATGAAGTTTTGAAATATAGGGCGAGGTGGGAAGAGAGGATGCTGGAAAGGGAGGCAGTAGCCAGGTCATACGGTCCTTGGAGTCCTGCTGAGGAGGGTTGGGCTTTAGCCTTGTACAAGGAGAAGTGACCAGAGAGTTATGAGCAGGGAAACCCTGCTCAGATTTCTGTTTTAAGGAGAGTCTTCCAGCTGCAGCACAAGGGTGGAGGGGAGGGGTAGGTGTTGTGTGCAGGTCTGTGGTGCCTCTGGGCTTTCCAGTGGAGCTCTGCATCCTGACAGTAACTAACTCTACGCAGGTCCAGAAAAGAGGTGCAGGCTGTCAAGTCGAATTCACTGCCTTTCTGCTGGCACTGGCCACGACTGCTAGTCTGGGGCCAGGAGCCAGGAGTCAGTGTATGGACCAGTCATTGAAGCCATAGATACAAAGCTACCCTAGGAGGGGAAGAGGGTCCAGGGCAGGGGCCCCGAGCAGTCCCAGCCTAGGAGGGCTTCCTAGCAAGGAAAGGGAGCTTGTAGATTATCTGTGAAAAAGAAGCCCTTTTGGACTCACAGACCCTTTGAGACTCCAGTAGAAGCAGTGGGACCTCTCTTAAAAAACCAAAAAGGTCAAAATGAGATCGGAAGTGTGTGAGCCCCCCTCAGGCTGATCCATGAGCTCCTGTGAAGACCCCCTGGCTTACGGTGTGTCCTTCCGTTCTTTGAGTCCACAGCTCCCCCTCTCCTCCCTTCCTTTCGTGTTTCCCTCTTCTAGACTTTTGTTCTCCCCACCAATGCCTTCCCAGTCGGGTATGGAGGATGACATTTGCAAAGGGCTCAGGGATTCTCAAATCCCAGTGGCTCTAAACCACTGGATAGGAAAGGTCACATGTTGATTGCTTTATTCCACACCAGGCCCCACGGGCACCTCATCCTCTCCCTTTTGTGGGCCGGTGAACTAGGGACAGATATTCTCGTTTTTGAGACAGAACTGAGGACAGTGAAGCAGAAAATAGGCTGCAGCTTCCTCTAGGTTCCAGCTTTAATTTACTTCAGATGAATTAAATATACATTTCCTGAGCCCCAGTGTGTTCCAGGTGGGAGAAGTCAAACAGTCATAGAGGCAGGACCATCCTCAGCAGAAAAAGCACTTTGGTGCCTTTCGAGAACTGGGTGCGTGGGAAGTTGCCGAGGAGAAATGAGGCTAAATGCCAAGAGGCTGGAGCCTGGTGATAGTGGTCCTAAATGCAAAGAGGGTAAGGGGTCTGGGCTCTTCTGTAGGGAGTGGGGATCTGGCCAGGGTTTGAAATGGAAATGACCTTATCAGAGCTGATGTGAAGAAACTAGAGCCTGATGTGCACAGAAGCCCACACCTGAGTTTGTACTGATAAAGCTCATTAATTTACCCTTTGTGAATTGAGTGACTGCTATGTGTAGACTCAGAGTGTCGATTCCAGAGATGCAAAGATAAGTAAGATGTGGTCCCCGCCTGCAGAGTTGGCAGCCTGGCTGGGGAAACAGGAACACGGTTTAATAAGCTCAGACTCTCAGCACCTCCTGCCCGACACTCACCACTGTGCACAGGAGTCCTTCCAGCAGTGAGGGAATATAAACTCCCAGACATTTCCTGGAGGGAATTCTGCTGCAGCAGCCAACACTCTGACCAGAGCCATGGAACCACACAGGAGGGTGATTCCGTACATGCTCGTCCCCAAGCTTCATGTAGAGCATGAGGGTCCTGGTTGGAAAGCCTATTTGCACAGCCCTGGGCTGAGATTTCAGCTCAGAGAGTCAGAGGCCAGGGGCAAGGATTAGAATGCAAATCCTCTAAATATTTGCTGTGGGGACCTCTTCAGACCCAAGAGGAGAAAGAATGTGGAGGCAGTGGCTCCTTGTTGCTCTGATGGACAGTTTGAGGTCCAGCCGGGAGATTTCTTTCACTGACCAAATGACCCAGTTGCTATAATGTTAGCCCCCGGCAGGGGTTCATCCAGCTGCAGCTTCGCTCAGGCAAAGTAAGTGAGGGTTGGGAAGGAAGAAACAGCCACAGACGCGGGGGTAGCAGCAGGCACCCATCAGGGACAGATACCCTATGGGGCCAGGCAGCTGGAAATATTGGTGTTGTCATGGGACAGAGACCTAGCTGCCCGTGGGGCTCCTTCCCTGCGTCTCCTGCCGGTTGAACTTGCTCACAGGGCAGTGAGCTCGACAAGGATGGAAGATAATGGAGAAGGACAAGACCCATTTCTCTTTGGCCATGGTGCCCGCCCCACTCCCCACCTCCTAGCCTGTCCAGAAAGAGAGTAAGAGGTAAAGTCCTGGGTGCTAGGGTTTGATTTGAGACTGCATCAGCCTGTTAGGTTCTCATTTCCTTACTTCTATGAAGGAAAGTGACTCCTCTGCTTCCTGTCCACCCAGGTGACAGGAAGAAACTGAGATAATGAAAGAGAGAAAGTGGGAGGGGAGAAGCATTGGGGTGTGTGGGGGATGCTAACCGGGGAAGCCCAGCATGTGAGCCTGTCCAGCCCTGGGCTTCCTGGGCAGAGTCCTGCTCTCCCTGTGGCCCAGCCACTGTGGGCTGCCACAGACTCATGTGAGCACGCCTCCCCAGCGCCAGCTCTTTCCTTTGTGAAACCAGGCAGTCATCTGTGGCAGCTCGAGGGCTCAAGGAAATTCCCAACTAAATTAAGTGTATGTGGCTTTTTGTCGTCTTAAGTGTCTGTCCAGACACAACACCTGATTCCAGGCAAGCAGATCCTAAGTCATGCTCTTCGCATGCTGAGAAGCTTGACTTCTGCCTCCTGCTTTGCTCCTCTCTCTTCTAACACCCTCCCACCGTCCCTCCCTCCCTCGCTGCCCTCCCTTCCTCCCTTCCTTTGCACTAAGGCCGGGCTCAGCCCTCGCCACAAGACTGAAGTTCCATGACTGTCGCTGGATTCTGACCAGGTGTGTATTTGCCCCAGTGTCCCTCAAGTCTTAAGTCAGCAGCCTCCCAGCTGCTGTTCCTCTTTGTCTTTACCCAGGCGTTCTGGAAGGAACAGAAAAATCTCAGACTGCAGGTAGACTGAGAGTGCTGTGGCCCACAGCTACAGTCGCTGAAGCATCCGTATTCAGAGGAGGATGCTGGACAGTTTCCATTTTTCCCTGAGGACAGGGCAAGAAGGAATGGGCTTAGGCGGCAGCCAGCAGATTTAGGCTGGGGTTAAAGAAGAGCTCAGTGGCACTGGATGTGGTGATTTGCTTGGCTCCTTGCTCCTGTCCTCGCTAGTGTTCTAAGCCAGGGACACTCAACCTCCAGCTCTAAGTACAGTCGTGCCCTAGCGTGGGATTAGTCCTGTCCCCGGGATGGAAGGCAGAAAAAGGGGAGTGTCTCCCACATATTGAGCACAGTCTGCATGCTGAGGCTGAGCAAGGCACCTTCCTATCCAGTGTCCCCTCATCTCTGGTGGGCCGATAGTGCCCAGGGCAAGTGGTCAGTCTGGCTGCTGTTGTCTGGGTCCCATCCCAGTGCCTATCAGCACCCTCTTTGTCCTGCTTTTACTCACCTCTTTGCTGGTTTCTTCCCTCAGGTTGCTGGGCAACCTTTTATCCCCACCCCTTCCCCCCAGGTCTTCCTGCCTGGTTGCTGCTCCAAGCCGACTCTAATCTGAATCATTTCACAACCAGCAGAGCTCTTGGTGTTGAAAGCCAGAGTTGTTAATCAGTGGTATGATCTGCTAAGAAAGAAGGTGGCCTCTTTCAATCCTTTATAGAATAAATGCTTAAAGAATTAAAACAACAGGTCTTGGAGTTTGATTTGATTTTATGTTTTAAGATACATGTTGGCTCTTGAGTTTGGTAAGTTGCATAAGTAATTTTTTCAAGTGTTATCATGAACATTTTGAGTTTTAAATGTATTAGATTTTTAAGAAACTCAGCATATGAGGGATTTTACATTCTTCTACAGATACACCGTGATAACTGAATAGCATTTTATGCACGATTGAACAAATCTTTAATTAAAAATAAGTTTTAAAAATAATAGAAAGACTATAGCAACTTCCAGGGGCACACATAAAACACTATTTTCTACAATCCGTCTGGCCTAGGTAGTGACAGGATGTGTGTGTGGGGTGGGGAGAGAGGGAGGGTGGACCTGGTCGCCGTGGAGGCTCTGAATCAGGTCTAAATTCACATCCCAGCTCTGGCACTCACCACTTGCATGACCTTGGACCACCTTCCTTACCCCTTGGACCTTGAATGCTGCCTCTTTTGGTAAGAGACTCATCATTACCTCCCTCCTAGCTGTAGGTATCAGACGAACTGAGAAAAAGGATTTGGAGTCAGTGTCCTGGAGCTGAGGCGGGCAGCTCCTCCACACTGCCACTCCCTTCTTCTTCTTGCCCCTCTCCTGGCTCTTCAGGCCCCAGGAGCCCAGGGGTATTTGTACACCCACCTTCTCATGCTCAAGAGGTATTTAATCTGAAATGAAAGTATTAGATAAGCTTCCCTCCCATCTAACATTAAAACCAGAATTCACAAAATAGAAAATTAGGTGACAATGTTTAGACTTATTACAGAAGGATTATTCTTTTTGCCTAAAGATATTCCCTAGGGTGATTCCACTCCAGAGCATTGTTCGCCATATTAGATGCTAATATCCAACAGGCCGAGGGGAAAGGCTGAACGCTAAAGGCTCCTGTTAGGAACCTGTGTATCCTAAAGGTCAGTTTGAATAAGATCAGTGTGGTCATCTCCCCTTAGCTGTGCTTTTGCTTTCTCCACGTTCTGTTAGCATGGTTGACAAGAAGCACAATAAGATATTGAGAGACAGAAGAGAGAGAGAGATCACATTCACAAAATTTTATTATAGCATATTGGTGTAATTATTCTATTTTATTAGTTATTGTTAATTTCTTAATGTGCCTAATTTATTAATTAAACTTTATCCTATTCATATTCATATATAGGAAAAGAGCATAGTATACTCATACTATCTGAAGTGTCAAGTATTCAGTGGAGGCCTTGCAAAGTACCTCCCACAGAAAATGGGAACTGTTGTAGATAGGAAAAGAAGATTTGTGGAAATTGGAATTTGATTGATAAAAATTCAAATTGTTTCAAGAAATGTTTACATATAGCAAAGTCCATTTAGAAGTGAGTGATGCTGTTGTACCTGGAATGTAGTGTGTGTGTGTGTGTGTGTGTGTGTGTGTGTGTGTATGCATGCCCACGCGTATGTCGAGGGAGGGCCAGTGAGATATTGGGAAGTAAGGGCTCCTATTGGCGTGACCATTAAAGCTACTCTGCCGGTCATAGTCACAGCACATTACGGGCTGCTGAGGCAGAATTGGTCATGAAATTGATCAACACTGCATTTTGTGTTTGACTCTGGTTTATTGCAGACTGTTTTCTCCAGACATTCTCTGATGTGTCTTTGACCATGAACAACTGATATTGATCTTCCCACCATATTCCAGGCCTTGAGGCTAACTCCCCTGCAGTCCTGCACCTAGTGGGTGTCAGGAGTGGTTTGGGATCACTCAGCCCCCATGGTGTCGGAGGTGGGCACTGAGGGTGTTGATGTGACCTGCATTGTCAGAATTAGCTCAAGATTGGCAGGAAACTAAGCTTTCAGGTGAGAGGTCATGGCATACAGTTGTGGCTGGTTGGAAAAAGAGGAGATTAGAGAGAGGTATTAAGCCCAGGATTGTCAATTGGGACTTCATATTTATTCTAAGAGGCTGGGGTTGGGGAGGGGCAGGGAAGGAAGTAGATTGAAGAGCTGTACTATTTAACAAGTCTGGATGCAGTGCGGGTTGGAGGGGGAGAGACTGGTATCCAGAAAATGACATGGGATCTCATTGCTATTCCAGCATGTGATGGTGAGATAGAGGAGTGGAGAGTGGTGGTGGAAAGGAGAAGGAAGAGAGGAGACAGAAGGACAGAAGAGAGAGGGATGAGCCATTAAAGATGATTCTAAGTTGTGAAAATTGGGCAAGTTCATTCATTTACGTGACCATTCATTCATTCTTTCAATGAATAGTTTTTGCACAGCACAAGGTTAGCTATGTTGCTCCCTAGGGGGGAAAACATGTTTTCCTTAGGTGGATGATCTAAGGGAGGCCTTGTAGACACACAAAAAGAGCAATTCCAACATCTGTGGGAGCATGTGGGGGGCACTGGCCAGGAGTTTGGGGGAAGTGGATCAGGAAGACTTTTAGAACAGGTGACCTCCAAGTTAGTCAGCACAAATACTACAATAATGCAAGGAAACAAATAGTGGTAGGTGAGGCCATCTGGCTGGCAGCTAGAATACCACTGATGGCCTGTGCCAGAGCAGTTGCAGGAGAGTCAAAGCTATGGCCGAGCAGTGTTTGAAATTATGGGGTTTTCACAGCAAATGGAGGCACAGCGAGGCCACCAGATCAGCAGACAACTGCCATTGAAAAGAGGTTGGCACATGGTTCCCACGGGGAGGGGCACACCGTGTGCACAGGGGAAACACAGGGAGCAAGGGGCAGGTGTGGGCAAGGGCCTTTACTGTGGTTTCTGTGGGAAGGAACAGAAGAGGCTGGTAAGCAGGTTTGGGATTGGCAAGGTTGAGTACCTTCAGCGGGCTCTAGACACCTAGTTGTTCAGTACGTGGTTCTGGGGTGATCAAGGCCAGAGGGTTAGCACCCTATCAAGGAGGTGGGTCAGGTGTGGGCTCTGGATTGGTTGGATTTAATAAACACCTTGTAGGTGAATTATTTACAATCTTTTTTTTTTTTTTTTTTTTTGGTACCAGGGATTGAACTCAGGGGCACTCAACCACTGAGCCACATCCCCAGCCCTATTTTGTGTTTTATGTAGAGACAGAGTCTCACTGAGTTGCTTAGTGCCTCGCTGTTGCTGAGGCTGGCTTTGAACTTGTGATCCTCCTGCCTCAGCCTCCCAAAGTGCTAGGATTACAGGTGTGTGCCACTGCGCCTGGCTGTTTACAATCTCTAGGGAAAGGCTAACCCTGGGAGAGGCCATCTCTCTAGGGTCCATTGCTTTGCCCTGGACCCCTTTCAATATAAATTAAGAATTTCTCACATTTCTAGATGGCATTTTTCTCTTTTAAAACTCTCCATTTGATTATACTATTTCCACCATTATTGAGGCAATGGCATTTTGCAATAAGATTAATTGAGAATCAGAAGGATTTTGAGGCTTTTCCAAAGAGACCATGGTTCAGTCTAGGAGACTGACTCCTGATGTTTCTTCTGAGCAGCAACTTGGGCTTCCTGGTCTGGGCAGCGTCTGCAGACTTCCCCCAAGCACCACCCTCCCTTCATTTGCATGCACACCCAGCGCCTCCAGGTTTCAAGGAATCTTTTGCAAGCCTGTGTACTGTTCTTTCTATAAAGAAGGGGGAAGAACAGCCTGTGCTGGGACCTTTGGAGCATGGAGTGAACCCAAATGAGATTTGCTCGGCAATTATGTTTTCCTTAATGCACTTTAAAGGAGGCGGTAACTAAACAGGGCTTTATTCAGACACCAGCTATTCCTCATTGGTAAATGGTGCTTCATAGCAGGATATTGCACAAAGAATTCTGAAGGGTTCGAATTCCAAAGGCTGCAGTGAGCCGGACAGGGAGAAAGGAGGTGCTGAGTGTTGGGGTATCTGTCCTGGCCTCTGATAACTGGCTTTCCTTCCCCACTTCCAGGAGCTAAGGCTTAGGGTGATTCGCAGACTTCAAGTGATATTAACTCTTCTCAAAGGTGCCTTGAGGCTTCCCTGGACTCTGGGATCTGCCCCCAGCTTCTGGAGGTCTGTGGCACGAAGTGTCTACTTTTACCTCATAAAAGTGGCTGGATAGACACCATTTGGAAAGATTTAGGTACATGGTGAATGGGGAGAAGGGTAAGGAGGGAGAGAGAAGAGAGACCCAGAAGGGAACTACAATGGACTCAATGTGTGCAAACTCCTGAAAATTCATATTTTGAATCCTAATCACCAATGAGATGGTATTTTGGAGGTGTGGCCTTTGGGAGGTGATCAGGTCATGAGGGTGGAATCCTCACGAATGGAGTTATACCCTTGTAACAGGACTACAGAGAGTTGTCTCAGCTCTGCACCATGTGAGGACACCATGCAAAGATGGCCATCTATGAGCCAGGAAGTGAGCTCTCACCAGACTCAACCTGCCAGAGCCTTGATCTGGACTTCCCAGCCTCCAGAACTGTCAGAAATAAATTTCTGTTGTTTCAACCATCCAGACTGTGGTATTTTTGTTATAGAAGCCTGAATGAACCAAGATAGAGACAGAAGGAAAAATCATTGCCCTTCAGAATCCCTGTAATACTGGCCACAAGAAAGAGGATCTCAGTGAGATTGAGATGGTTTGCAGCATGAGTGGCCTTGACTTATGATTTGTCACCAAGGCTTATTGCCCAGACTTGCTTGCTATCCGAGCTCCCCGACCCCTTTGCAGAAGGAACTGCCCTTCTACTCTCTGCCCTTCAGGGCTTCATTCCTGACCTCTGTCCTCTCCATTGACCCTCAGCAATAGGGAGGGCAGCTGATGGGTCTTGGAAACTGGTGAAAGGTGTCCCAGTGTTTAGCACAGCAAGGGTAATGGGTGATGGCCAGGACCTGGACACCCTGCAGCCTGGTGCTGGATCTGCCATTAGCCAGTCCTGTCACCTCAGAAAAATCACTGAATCAGAGAGGATCAGGACCACTGATTAGGAAACAGGTTCAGAGCAGTAAAGTTTCTTGCTGAAGGTCACACAAATACACTTTAATGGTAGATTCCAGGCATTGGACCAGACCTTCAACACAAGTGTTGGTTTTCCTACATACCATGCTTGTCTGCAGAATAGGGCTGGTGAGTCTTGCCCAATCTTCCTCATAGTGGACAGAACATCTGAAAGAAATTTATCAACCATGAAGTGCTGTACGGTGGTTCATCAGTGGGAATGGTACTCCTTGTTTTAGACACATTTAAATTTTGAGGTCTAATTTACATATAATAAAACTCACCTTTTATAAGCATGCAGTTCTATGAGTTTTGATAAACACATACAAGCATGTAAGCACCACCATAAACAAAATATAGAGCAGTCGCCTTGCCCTCCCAATTCCCTTTAGTACTTTGTCTTCAGTTCCCCTCCCCACCTCCAGCTCCTGGCAACCATCATCTATTATTTGCCCTTATTGTTTGGCCTTTTCCGAAAGGCCACATAAGTGGAACCATACAGGGTGTGGCCTTTTGGTCCGGCTTCTTTCACTTAGCACAGTGCGTTTGAGGATCATCTGGTTGTTGCCTTTAAGAGACTTTTGCTCCTCTGAATGTTCTCCCCTTGTGTGAACGGACCACAGCTCATCTAGCCATTCACCAGTTGAAGGACATTTGGGTTGTCTCCAGTTTTCTGTGACCATAAACAGAGAGTCTGTTATGTCATAACAATGCAAACTGAGTAGGCATTTTGTAAATTTGTTGGGTCGGTTTTGGTTTTTACCGTGACTGGGGTCTCTGGCTCTCGATAGGCCAGGCCTGGGTGCCAGGTATACGTCAGGATTCAGGGTAGTCCAATGCAATGAAGACATCTTCTTCTTCCTGTAAGAATTTTAGGTGTTCTACTAGATATTCATGTGTGATAAGCCAGTTTATAAATATCTGAAACTAGAAATTTTTTTTGTCAATACACAGTATTTTTTTTTTTTTCAAGATTTAGTATGCATTGAATTTCCCATGAATGGTACTACTGGTAAATTGAAAAGACAATGCTTTGTTTTATTCTGAATTATATCAGCAGTTGTGCACCATTTTGGATAGTCACATCACCATTCATCATTCCTGCCAACTCAGCTTGTGGTATTTGAGTTACCAATGCAACTCTCCTGTACTTGTCTGAATTCATGGTTACTGTGTTCATAGTGATTCTACATAAAGGTGCAATCATCTGACTGCTTCATTATGTCTTCTAGTTTAGTCATGCTCAAGCATTTGTATAATGAAATACTTATTATTTTATTATAAATTGCTTTCTTTTTATTACCCCTTTATATTGCAGTTAGGGAATCATGTGGATTTTTAGTTTTAAAAACAATTAGGTATGCAGTTATATATAAATTCCATTTCCAAATAGAAAAGGAGCATTACAAAATATTTACTACAGAAAGGGAGTGTTGATTCTTAAAGTGTTGAAAGTCACTGCTCTTTCTAAGAGTTATGTGGTCAGGAGAGACAGGGCCCACATCCTGAATGGAAAGTTTTGATTGGATACTGACAATTATAGGAAAATATTCATGTTCTGGGCATTGCAATGGCATAGGGCATGGTTCTTTTGATCATATTCAGAGTCATGCATGTGAGCAAATATTTACTGAGAACCTGTTATGTACCAGGTGCATTCTAATGGTGCTGATAGTGGTGTTTGGACTGTGTACAAATGAACAACATTTATGTGTACAAGTGAATGAAAAAGATAATTTTCAGGCAGTCATACCTAGGGTGTCCTGGAAGGCAAGTCTGAGTCAGACCTAATGGTGAGAAAGAGGCAGACTTGCAAAGATCTAGGAAGAAAGCATTCTAACCACAGGAAACAGCAAGGAAAAATGCCCTGAGATGACAAGCATTTGAGCATGCTTCAGGGAGGAAAAAAGACCCAATGTTGAGAACACAGAGAATATAGGAGAGTGGAGGGAGGGGGAATCAGAGAGGATAGCATGGTCCAAATTATGTAGGTTCTTATAGGTGATGGCTAGGTATTAGAATGTTGTTGTTTGCAGCAAAAGCTTTTGGGATATGTTGGACATAGGAATGATATATCTGAGGTATTCTTTAGAGAGACAATATTGGCCACACTGCAGGGGGACTGGGGAGAGAGACCTGTTAGGAAGCCAGTACTGCAGTCCAGAAGAGAGATAGTGGAGGCCTAAAGTTAAAGCAGTGGAGATGGTAAAATGACCAGGGCCTATGGATAAAGAGACTGAATCCTAAGTACAAGCAATTGGGAGGAAGTGGTGCCATTTAGGGAAAAGAAGATTAATGGAAATGGTGTAAATGGGTTTCCTTTGGCCAAGTTCAGTTTGAAACACCTGCTAGATATCCATGAGGAGGTAGCAATTGCTAGCTGGGTATACAAGATCCAGTGAGAGCTGTAGGCTGCAGGTGGACATTTAAAAGTCATCAGCAGGGAGATTTTTGGTAAAATAGTGGATACAGTGGCAGTATAGTTTTTGGATCATCTCAAAACCCCACATAAAATAGAACAAAACCAAAAACTTAGACTGGGGATGTGGCTTAATGGTAGAGTGCCTGCCTAATATGTGTAAAGACTGGATCCAATATCCAGCACCACAAAAAATCAAATAAAAACAAAAAACTACTTCAAAAACCAAAATCATAGACAACATTTACAATAAAACTAGGTGACAGGGTATGTCCATAAACTCCAAAATACAATAAGGTGGGGAGGAATCATTCATAAATATGAGGCTTATCTGGTTTTGGTACATGGAAAGCGGAGGGAAGGTGGGCCTGAGAACAGGGAACCTCAAAGTAGAAACAGATATTAGTTGGAAAATTTGGTGGGCCAATGTGAGAACAGCAGCTGAAATTGAGAAGGGCTCTGCTTACTCCAGTAGCAGATGAGTACAGGAAGCTCATCAGTGGACTGAAGGACCCCAATAGTATCTCTAAGTATAATGCACTAATAAAAACATTTAATAAAACCTGACTGCCAGAGCTTTCTCCAAGGGTCCCTTCCTCTGAGAGTCCCTGCTGAAGAGAACCTTCTGGGAGTGGAATAAAAATTGAACAGGGTCAAGGAATAAATATAAAAGAAAGAGAAACTCCAGATAAGAGTTGGTGAGGGGAATAGAACCAGGAAATCTCAGAAAGCAAGCCACTGTTTTTGTGTGTGTGTGTGTGTGTATATGTTTAATTTGTTCAATTAGTAGAATTGACAGTAGAATGCATTTTGACACATCATATATAAATGGAGTATAATTTCTCATTTGTCTGATTGGACATGATGTAGAATCACACTGGTCATGTAATCATGTATGTACATAGGGTAATAATGTCTGATTCATTCTACTATCCTTCCTACCCCTATACCCCTCCCCTCCCATTATATGAAACAATAGAAGTATGAGCTCAGTGGAGTTAGAAAGGGCATCTGAACAAAGCCTCTAACAGTGTAGGAAAATTTATTCCACAGAAAAACAAAATGATTTGATTCAATGCCATAAAAGTTGCTACAAGAAAGACAGAATGGAGAGAACAGTATCCCCACAGAAAATGAAAGCACACCAGAAAGACATGCTAAAAATAAAACAAATGACTTGTGCTAGTTAGATTTCTGTAGCTTGACAAAATGCCTGAGATAATCTACTCAAAAGAAGGAAAGTTTTATTTTGGCTCATAGTCTTAGAGGTCTTAGTCCTTGGTCACTTGGCCCCATTGTTTTTAGACCTATGGCAAGGCAGAACATCATAATGGGGAGTGAATGGTGGAACAAAGCTGTTTACCTCATGGCAGCCAGAAAGCAAGAAAGAGGAAGAACCTGGGTCTCAATATCCCTTCCAAGACCATGCCCTCAATGACTTAACTTCCTCCCACTAATCTCCTCCTCCTAAAGGCTCCACCCCCTCCTAGTAGTGCCACAGACTGGCAACCAAGCCTTTAGCATCTGGTTCTTTGGGGAATATTCAAGATCCATGGGTCTTGGGGAACATTCAAGATCCAAGCCATAACAACACTATACTCACACACATATATATACATACACACATATATATACATATATATACATACACACACACACACACACACACACACATGCACATATATATATATACACATAACATATTATTTTATGATGAGCTCAAAAGCATTTTAAAATGATATAGGACATCAGAGACAATATAAATCTGAAGAAAAACTTAGAAATGAGGCAAAAGAATTCAAGAAAAATTAGAAATAGAAGAAAAATATGATTTTATAAACAAAATATGATTTTATAAACAAATTTTATAAATCACAAGGAAAATAAGAACAAATAAACACCATAAAGGCATAAAGGAAGAAAAATTTTAGAATAAAAAGGAGATTAATAATAAAATAAAATTATTAGTGAGAAAATGACAAATACTAAACATAGGCAAAGAAGACCCAATACATGAATAATAGACATCTCTGAAGGAAAAAGCAATACAAAACCAAAGCAAAGTAACAGAATAAATCCTAACAATTCTAATTCCAAAAATCCTCATGAAATTAAAAATGTGTTTAAAGCTCACATTTAAAGCTGTATATTGAGAGAGAAAACTGTGTGCCTGAGAATACTGATGTAAAAGGACCAAAAAATATTCTAGTAAAATTACTGGGAGAAAGGAAAAAAAAAATTCTTTAGGCATCCAAGAAAAGAGAGTAGGTGCCTTTATATGGTAAAGGAAATGATATCGTCATTTGACTTTTCTACAGCCATATGTTATGACAGAAGAAAATGGAATAACACATTAAAGGTACTCAAAAGAGAAAATGTGAATATGGGCCAAGGATTTTATATTCAGCAAAACTGACCTTCAAGTATAAAGAGCATAAACTATTATTAACGCAGTATATAAGAACTGAGAGAATATTGTTCCCAAGAGCCTGTCCTTAGGAATCTGCTGGAGAATGAGTTTCAGACAACCAAATGACCAGAGAGATATGGACACAAAGCAGGTTGTGAGTGTTAAACAGGTAGGACCAAGATAAAATGAGAGCAACAGGGACATCATAGCATGTGTTGACCAGGTGAGCCAGCAAGGTGGACACAGTCTTTAAAATGGGTCATGGGGAGATGATATGTGCAAAGGATTTGCAGCTGTTTTAGTAATCATAATTTGCTCATGGTGGTATTGTTATTCTTATTGTTATCCTGACACTGTTGTATATATAATGTGGAATAAAGCAAGTGAATAATTTTGGGTCCTTCTATCATTTCTGTGTCCTCAAGGAGCAAGATTCTCAGTTCAAAAGAATGGAAGTACAGAGTAGTATAGAAGAGAGAGCACTGTAGAGCTGAACTTGAATTTTAATTTGTGTGTGTGGAGAGAGAGAGAGAGAGAGAGAGAGAGAGAGAGAGAGAGAGAAATCTCCTCTTCCAGATCTGTCCTCTGAAAAAGGCCTAAAAACTGGCTAATAGATGCAGTGAGCATCTTGTGCCAGATTATGGTCATGATCTAACATTTCCCATTGAAAGGAACCAGAGCTCCAGGGAGCAATGGGGACCCAGGTCTGGGCAGCAGATGTACAAGGTGAGCCTGGAATAGGCCATGTCAAAAAAGCGTAGGAGCCAACTTAAAGAAACTACCACTTGCCACAGTTTAGACTCTAATAAATTTAGACTCTAATGACAATTTAGACTCTAATAAAAAATAGTAATTGCCTTGAATTGAAACCCATGTTTAAACGTGGGTTTAATATTTTTACATTAATGAGTTCATAATGACATACTAAAAATTAACTAATTGGTCATCTTCTGAGGAGGTCAGGGAACCAATTTATCTTGAAAAATGGGCAAATACAAGGAAATAAGCATTATATCTTGTCATTCCTATCTGAACTGCACTCCTGGGTAACCAAATAATAGATGAAGGGCAGTGTCTCTGTATAAAATTATTCTGATATGCAAAGACTAAAATGAATTATGAATCTAGGGTTGAAATTTTAGACATTGAGCACCAATAGCTGCTAATAGTGAGAAAAAAAGCAAACAACAGATATTATATGCCTCCCAATCCTGATGAAAGAGCAAAGCATCATCAGTCTTGACTAACGGGATTGAATTTGAACCTGATCAAGCCTCAGAATCCAGCTGCCAAGGTCAGGAATGCAGACAGAGGAATGTGTTGAACTGCCATGAGATGCGGCAATAGCATTCAGATAGTGGGAAGCTCTACAGGGCAACTGAGCAGATAAATAGTTAAGGAAGGAAAGAGATGAAGGAGGACTCTGTAAACTAAAAGATTTAGCAGACATAGTCTCAAAAATCAGGCAAGACTAGGAACACACTTGGTCAATAAAAACCATGAAAGAACACAAAAACACAAGTGATTACATTGTAAGTCAGGGAAGTGGTTGCTTTTGGAGGGAAAAAAGGGTCTGGTTGGAACAGGGCATGTAGGGACCTTCTGGGTGGCTGACAAAGTACTGTCTCTTAACCTTGTAATAATTTACTCAGCCACTTATTAGTTTTGTGTGATTTTATGTATCAACTATGGGTGGAATTTAAAGGTATGGAATGGATGAGTTCATTTGGAGAGATTTTAGATAGGGAAGACAACCCAAGATTAAGTCTTGGAGACATTCCAACATTTGAAAGTCTGGTAAGGAGAGATTGAGGAGGAGCTATCATTGAGGAATGTATTAGTCCATTTTCTGTTAGTATAATAAAATACCCTAGGCAGGCCAACTTTATGAAGAAAAGAGGCTTATTCATCTCAGAGTGTTGGAGGCTGAGATTCCAAGATTAGACAGTCCCATGACTTTAGCCTCTGGGGAGGAGCCTAGGGCAGATGGCATCAAATAACAGGAGTATGTGCAGGAGCAAGACATCACGTTTCCAGACAAGAAGTCAAAGAGCTGAGTGAGATGAGCTTGCTCCTTTTCTAACAACCCTTTCTCAAAATCTACCTCAGGGTATGAGAACTACCTTTAGTCCTTCTGAGAACAGCACGCCCAGTTACCCAACAATCTTCCACCAGGCCCCCCTGCTTCTCACACTGCCACACTAAGGACTGAGCCTCCCACATGGGCACCCTTAGGGAAAAAACCATGTCTAAGCACAGCCAGATGGAAGGCTGGGAAGCAGCAGGCGCAGGTCAGATGGAGGAAGCTTAGAGGAGTCAGCAAAGGGCTTAACCTGTCAGTGCCACCAATGGGCTCAGTGGAGTGAGCATGGATGAGTTCCCGGGGCTTTGGTGTATTGCAGTGACGATTCAGTGAGCCTCGTCCCCACGTGGAGTGGATGGGAGCTCCGTGCGGAGGGTCAAGGTGAGAATGGGAAGTGATAGGGACATGGTGAGTAAAGACGACAATTCCAAGGGGGCCTTGAGTGACATAAAGGAAGGGCTAGGGGTGCATCAGGAAAGACCAGGCACCAGGTGAATCCTATCCAGCCTAATGGCAGGAACACTCTGGTTGGAAGATGAGCTACAGGGTCTGTTCTGCTGAGTTCCACCCCCTACCACCACCACACCCTGCTCCTGCCAGGGAGGGATGCTGAGGACAGACCATCAGCCAGATGCCTGGTGGCCAGCTGGAGTTGTGCAAACAGGGCCAGCAGGGCAGGAGACATCAGGCTTTTGGGCAACCTGGGCCAACTGTGGAAAGGAGATGTCAATCAGAGCAAAGCTGTCGGCTGGGATTTCTGCTGTCTGTCACCACCTGCTTTGGCAACACCGAGAGAATCAATTCTCCCCGTGTCTTGTCCATGCCTTCCCTTTGAAGGCCAGTCACAGCCATTTCTCATCCCAGTGGTGGAGGAGGGCCTGGCGCTGAAGATACAGCCTGCCGGTGCAGGGGAGTCAGCCAGCAGGGGCACACAGACTGGCTGCTCAACGCTGAAGAGCACAGCAGCCCTCTGCTCGCAAAAGTTGGGCTGAGAGGCAGCTGAGAAGTTTCACAGCGGGCCAGACACTCTCCCTCCTCAGAGCAACCTGGCAATTTAAAGGTGCATTTGTGGCCTTTGATCCACACTGGTCTAGTGTGAGTTTGTTACCAAGGCTCTGGATCCTCACCCTGTAGCCACCCACACCCGTGGGCATGGGCTGTCTAACAGGATGGCCTAGTGACAAAGAGCTGGGCGTGGGTCTGCTCATCTATGTGGAAACAGTAATGGCACCCAGCCCCTAGAATTCCTGTCAGACATGTGTTACTACACCTAAGTGCTTGGAGCGGTGTTTGCCACATAGGTGGGGCCAATCTTGGCTTGTCTGGCCCAGAAGCTTCTGGTAGGTTCTTCCTGACTTACTGCGTCCCTGTCAGAAACTAATGACATTCCTGCATGTCTGAGCCTGGCCTTCTCCTCGCTTTATTGCATACCCAGAACTCTCAAGGAGGGACCCCAGAGATGATTTTCTTGTTGAGACAACTGAGCCCCCTAGGGGAGGAACTCATTCTACTGCTAGTACCTCTCCTATTTTGTATTTCTCTGAGACAAACCATTTAGACACGTCTTATTTAAATATATGCCTCTTGGAGCCATTGTGTTTTGGGGCACTTTGGAGGCCTAAATGGATTCAGGTGTGTGTCTATCAGCAGCCTTTCTACTCTCAGGCTCCATATCAGTAATGCATATGCAGTTGTCTTCTAGCACTGGTAGTGAACTTGCTCTGAACTGGCTCAGTCACATGACCATCTAACATCCCACAGCAGGCTAAGATAAAGGTGACTTTTGTGGCTGTACCCAGAGTCAGGCTAACAAGATCACACACGGACAAACCCATTACCCTTGTTGTGGGACTGCAGCTGACCTCACACGTGCTCCAATCTGGTCCACCAGGACAGCCCATCTGTTGGCCAAAGCCTGCGTTTGGGAAGTGCAGATGGCTGGTTTGCATGACATGGAACAGCTTGAGACCCCGACTACATGGGCAATTGGCTGAACTTTTGCAGATTCAACCAGATGTTTGGCATTGTACAGGGGCAGATTGTCTTCCCTCCCTCTGAGCCTACTGTCAGCCTCCGGGGGTTTCAATAAAATGCTGGAACCTGACTGGACTCTACAACTATTAGGCCCAAGTGTAATTTCTGATTGCAGTTAGGTCACTGGGAAAGTCATATGCGGTCCATGCATCTGCTTTTGATTTGGAGACCAAGGGGACACAGGATGATCACAGAAAGCCTCTCACAGTGGCAGTAGCTTCTGCCTTTCCCCCACATGAATGGCAGAGGCTCTAGCTAGTGTAAGGGTAGAGACTGGGGCATCCCCACAGGAATGTACTGACCCTACCTCATCCATAGCCATCTCATGGCCCTGCTTTCTGCTGGGACTCTGAGCATCAGAGATCTGTGGTTTTGTGGAGGGTGCACTTCCACAAGCACCTTCCCTGGGGCAGGTTTCCGGTGAATGTTCCAGAACCCCACTGTTGCATTCTTCTCCTCTCTCATATAATTGCCAGCATTGAGCATTTCCCGGGTACCAAATGTCATTCTGAGCATCTGTGTGCATGAACTCACTCACCATCCACAGCCTCTTCCATTTTGCAATAGAGGAATTGGAGGCATGGAAAAGGTAAGAACCTGACCTCAGTGTTCTCAGCTGAGAGGTGCTGGAGCAGGTGGTATTCTCTTAATGATTGTGCACTCCTGCCCTTCTGCAAAGAACAAATATGCAGATTTCCCTCCTCAGGTGGCCTTCTTTTCATATGAGTGCATCAGAGGGGATGTTAACCTTTCAAGTCAGGCACAAAATGCCTTCTGTTCTTATGGATATCAATATACATGCATGTGTGCCTGTGTGCAACCAGACGCATACACATTAACAAATAGTTGTTGCCTTACCATTCATTCATTCATAACTCAATCATTCATTCATGCAAACCACAACCAAAATCCACTGGGCCCTAGTGAGCCTTGTGGTGGATGCTGGGGCTTTGAAGAGGATTATAATGCAGTCCCTGCTCTAGGGAAGTTCTCAGGCTAAGAGGAGATGTAGATGTGTAAATATGCAGTACTTTAGGGTAGGTATGGCAATAGAGGGATGTGTAAGTTACACATCCCTCTAAAGTGGGACAGAGGACCCAATACGACCTGAGAATCTGGAGACTGAGATCTCAGAGAAGATTTTTAAAAAAGGTATAAAGATGTGTAAGAGAATCTTAGGCCCCATGCATGCCTGTAGTACCAATAACTTGGGAGGCTGAGGCAAGAGGATCACTTGAAGCTAGAGTAGGAGGTCTCAGAGACATTCCTTGACTTTTTTTTTTCTAGTAATGAGCTCTGTGACCTTGAACAAGCTGACTAACCTCCTTGGGCCTTGCTTGCCTCATTTACAAAATGGGAGCGATAGTATCTGCCTTGACTACCTCTAAGGATGAGAATAAGGAGAAAACAATGTATAGTGGGTGTGCAAGGGCCTTAAAATATGAAAGTCAATCTGCATTTTAGTAACCAGCACAGGGAGGCCAGAGCAGGAGTGGTAGTCAAGGAAGCCAGGCTGTCTGTGTTAAGGGCACACATGGCAGAATCAATTCCTTTAAGATGCTTGGCTGAAAGACCCTAGAGACAGCCACAGAGTCAAGAGCAATTCTCCTGGCACCCTAGTGTCTCCCGTGAAATGACTGTCAAACACTTTGCAGTGACAGAGTCTTTCATAAATACTTCCTAATGACAACAACCTACAAGATTTCCAGGGGGAGCAGGCCTGGCAGGAACATTCATGAAGCTCTGGGTGTCTGTTAAAGCCTGGCTCCATCAGATTCGAGTGAGTTGAGCTTTGGGACCTGGGAATATTGAGGAAGCTGAGTGGGACTCGGGCTTCCTCTTTTCCCAGGGCCAGGAGGACCTGAGCCCTGCAAGACTCATGACACCACCATCCCCGGCTATCAATTACTTGGGGTTTTTGTTGTTTAGACATTTTACTTTGGAGTTTTAATTAGTAGGAGACAGACAGGAAGAAAGTGCCGAAGGGCTTGTTCTCTGGCTGGTGGAGGGAGAGTGGGGCCTCAGACAACCTGACAGCAAGAATAACGTCAGCCACCACTGGGGCTATGCCAGGCCCTGGCAGGCGGATCGCATCGGTTTCCCCACATGGACTTTCCCACCAGAGAATGGAGCATTCTTTTCACTGGGAAGAGGAGATGGGGAGGAAGCAGGAGAGATGGGTGGAAGGAGCGGGGTGGCTCAGGGTGGAAGGGATGGCGTTTGTATAAAAGGACACAAGGGGAGATTTATGTGGAAGTTAGCGCTGGAAAAAGCCACAGTTCTAAGTGGAATATTAATGACATCCATTTTCTTGCCATCTCCTGCAGGAACACTTTGGAAGTGCAGGGGAAAAAAATCGCTTTGCAGTAATAACTGTTATTTATATAAGAGAACAGCATTGGATATATCAAAATGTGAGGTTTCAAGGTAATAACTGGACCCTCAGAATCATCATTATCTATTTAAAAGGCAATTTCTAGGCTTGGAAATTGATAGAAAAAAATGGCTCAATCCTTCCATGGTGGTAAATAAATTTGTGTTTCATTTTTATGATTTGATTTCATTGTGAATCCGATGAGACTGGATGACTAAAGGGAACTGAGGAGGATGTAACTGGGAATGACCTTCCTAGCATATCCTTATTGATGTCCAATTTGACTGTTGGGCAGAGGCCTCTTGTTTTCATCCTGGACACAGCTGGAGGGAAATCAGTGGAGACAGAGGAGACCACTCCCGCCAGAGTCCACTGGGCACTTCTAGAAAATTTACTCCCAGCCCCTGTAATTCAGCCTCTCCCACCTACCAAGTTAACCACCATGGGTGAATGTTTTCCTGACTTTTTTTCCTATTCGTATTCTCTCTATACATTTTTTTTCTTTTTTAAAAAATAGGGATTATTTTATGGATACTGTATTTCAATTTGCCCTTTTCATTATATTGGAACAGCTTTCTATATCAGTTCATATGAGACCATACCTATTGCAAGAGTTTGAATCTTAAATGTTCCCCAAAGGCCTGTGTATTAAAGGCTTGATCCCCAGCATGGCACTTTAGGGAAGTGGTTAGAACCTTTAAGAGTGGGGGCCTCCTGGGAAGTCTCCAGGTCATTTGGCATGCCCTTGAAGAGGACAGTAGGACTCCAGACCTTACCCACCTCTCACTTCCTGGCCATATGCTTCCTGCCTTGTCACAGGCCTAAAAACAATAGAGTCATCTGATCATAGTCTGTGGACCAAAACTTCCAGAACTGTGAGCCAAAACATTCTTTTCTTTATGAGTTGATTAGCTCAAGTATTTGTTATAGCAACAGAAAGCTGATTAATACATCTACTTCCTTTGAAAAGCTGTATTCTCTTCCTTTATATGACTACACCAATATTTAAGTAACTTCTCTTCCAGATGGTCAGGTGGGTTATTTCTATCCCTGTACCTAAGTCTTTGTACATTTGCAGGAGGATTTCTAGAGAAGAATTCCCAGAAGTGAAAGAACTGGGTGAAAGGGTATGAAAATTTTAAATTAGAATCAATTAAGTGCTTTTGATCTTGAAAAATAAAATCTGACAATTTCTGTTCTCTAGGTCAAATGGGTTCTCTTGATGTCAGATCAGTGGGCAAAACTGTGAAAGACCTTTGGGTAATTAGTGGCTTTGCTCATTCAGGGGCCAGGTAAAGGCTGAGAAGAAGATGTAGCTGGTTTTGGAACATGGCTGTTTAGCTCATCTCCCTGCTGGTATTAGTGGCGTGGCCTGGGAGGTATTTAAGTGGGGAGTGAGACCCCCTTGCTCCCTCTGCTGGTGATGACCACAGCTGTGGTGAGGACAGTCCTGCGCTGGGCTTCCAGCTTTGCTGATGATGAACTCAGGGCTTGATGTGCTTTTTAACTCCTTCCTGGGTGAAATAGGGACCGTCCAACATACCTCATGGTCGTTGTAAGGATTGAGTGTGATAATTCTGGTAATAGTGCTTTATAAAGCGTTACTTAAATGTCAGTGTCTTTATTAATAAAGAATCTGAGGTTTTGAGCTGACTAGTGTGTGCCTGTCCTCCTCACAGAGTCCTGGGATGTAAAGGACAGATGCCTGTTTTTCCTTTTTGCCCTTTGACAAGTTATTAAATCTCTGTAAGCCAGAGTTTCCCCTTTTTGAAAACTCAAGAGAGGCAAAATTATGTAAGAGGCTCAGTCCTGTGCTACATCCCCAGCCCCATCAGTAGCATCTTTAGCCAGAGAGCACATATCCAGCTCGGTATACCTAAACAGAAGTGCTCTTTAGATAGAGTGTGGGACAGGCAGGCAGGTAGGTGGGTGAGTAGAACAGGTAGATAGTGGATAGTGAGGGAGGGATAGAGAACAGGTAGATAGGTTCTTTGAGAAGAACAAACTGTTCCTTCCCTCCCAGCCAGGAGGGGAGGGTCCTGAGCCCTCAGAGCCCAAGGACACGGAGTGGAGTGCTGATGTGGGAAGTGACCCAGGAGCTGAGGGATTGTCCTAGGAAGCAGGTTGGGAGGGACTTTAGCTCACCCAAAAGCGGAACAGAGATTCTGTTTTCAGTCAGCTCCACTCCACTCCAGAGAAATTAAGAAATTTCCACAAGTCCCATGCTTGGGCCCACACGTTCTCTGTCACCCTCAGGGATGCTGGGCCTGCAGCAGAGAGGAAGGGAGGGCGCTGGTGTCTCACCTCCTCTTAGCACATCGCTCCTGGAATTTTCAACTTATACAACTCTTGAATTAACCCCTGAAATTCCAAGGTTCCAATTCTGCAGATACTGCAATGAAATTGGCACAGGTGCATTAAGATTAGTTGCAAGTCATAATCTAAATTTATAATTTATTATAATTAATCACTTTAATGATAATAAAATTAACAAATATCACTGATCATTCACCTGCCACTCTTCTCTAAAGAATAGAACTCTAAAAACATAAATATTCATTTTAAAGTTACCATAACTTGGTCGGTTGGAGGTTTTTAGGTGTTTCATAAATGAGATGATGGGACAAAATGTGTTAATAAAGTCAGGGAACTATAGGGAATAAAGTCATGGAGGCAGGGGTGAAGGATGGGGATGGTTCAACAGAGTGATTAAGGCTATGGAGTTGAAATCCCAGCTGTGTGATATTGTGCAAGTCGCTTAACTACTCTGAGACAGGGTTCCTTTATTTCTGTAACAGGGTAATGATGCCTTTCTCATAAGCTCACTTTAAGAACTAAATGAGATAAATGCCTAGACCATAGGAAGCACTTGGTGAGGTATAGCATCCCCAAAGTAACAGCTGTTATGTTATTGCCAAACTCAACAAGCAATTAAGATCCACACACTCAGGTCTTCCTGGTATCAGCAAACAGAACTGCCTTGATGTGCTAACAACCCCTAACAAGGACCATGATCATCACTTAAGTAAACAAGCAATTAGGGGGTGAGTAGAGGCTTTTTTCCTCAGTACAGCCTATTAATCTGCTGGTCATTGGTTCACGTTGGAAGCTGATTAACTGCAGGTCCCAAGTCACTGGGCCGCTTCAATTTTGAGTCAGACCTGCATGTCCTCAGCCTGTCCTGGCTTGCTGCTGTCTCCTCCCCTCCTGGGATTTGTGACAAACTGAGTCAGTGTTCAGGGTGGTGGAAACATCTGAAGGGATGCCAGGTAGTGATGGAGAAAGTCCAAAACCCCATGAACAGATCACCCCAGATGTAGGCGGGAGCGCTGAGGTGGTTTGAGGCTGATGAAAAAAATTAGACAAATAACTAAGGTTTCAGAAACTACTTTAGAAGTCTCCAGAACAATATGGGAGGTGAAGGGTCAAGGAGAGGCATGTGGACTTCCCGGATCCCTGGTTCCACCTGGTATTCCCATTTACAGTTTTGCTTGAGCACAGCCTGATATTACCATTGATATTTTTAGAACTGTGTTAATATCATGCACATTACGGTCAGATACTTCAATGAGAATTTTATCACGGTGCCTGTAAGTGGGCAGAGGGCCTGAAACCTGGCTGTGAGCACAGGAGTGCGCACACGTGTGTGGGCACAGCCCTCGATTTTCAAGCCTCTTCCTCTCCAAGTGTCCTTTCCAGATGAGCCCAGGGCGAGGGCCACGCGGGTTGGAATCCTTAACAGGATGAGGGAACTTGACCGTCTGTAACCCAAGCCCATGATCCAGTAACTAAGTGGTTTAATTACGCTTATCACTGCTACCCTGAGCCAGGCGCCTCTGTGGATTAATGTAGCTAATTCAATATCCTCTCTAAGAAGCACTATCAGGGAACGCCATTCTGCTCTGAGGAGCAGCCTGTGGCCTCTCCCCTCACCACCGAGGCCCCGGCTGGGTGTCTTGTGTTGCCTCTGGAGGTCTCTGGAGAGCCCGCTGACAGGTTAATCCCTGCTCTCCCGGCTCTGTCTCCCTCCTCCTGGTTGGGCTGTGCTGGCCATTGGAAACCTTCTGGAGCCTTCCCTTCCTCCTCCCACTTCTGTCTGCCCCCCGCTGAGCACTTTTAATTTGCTTGGAATAATTGATTCTGTCTTCTTCTTGCACCTCATTTTCTCCTGGCTTTTATTTATCTCCTTGGTGGAAGCAGCTGTGGGGAGAAGACAGCGTTGGGTACCGTGTGGCGACCAGGTACATGAAGCTGCTCTGGTACCGAAATCCAGTTTCCATGTTTCTCCCACACACTGGTGACCTCAGGGCTGTGTCAAGGCTCAAAAGCACCTGGCACATAGGAAAGCCATGGTGAGGGAGAGTATAAATGGAGAGATGAGCAATGCTTCCCATTTTCTGGCTCTGGCTCATGACCCCGGCTTTCACCTGATGGCGAAAGCCCCTCACTCTCACTCCTGCTCACCCTTCACAATAGGACTGGCAAGCCCTCCCTCTGTAAAGCCCTCCCCATCACCTCTAGCTCTTGTCGTGGAAAAGGCAAGGTTTCCGATGAAACCACCAGATAGTGGATGACCCAGCGTCTCTTGGGAGTGGAGAGAAACTGGGCGAGCTGCGGCTTTCCATCTGCCTGAGATTATTGCAGCAAACTGCCTGTCTTTCCTGCTACTCTTAGAAAGCCTTTTGTCTTTCTCAGAACAATGTTGGTGCCCTTTAGCCAGATTCTGAGTAGTCTGTATCATTGTGACGTGTGCTGGGAATGGGGTGGGGAACTGAGATCAAAAGTGCTGGACTGTCAGACCAGCCTTGATTTTGGTACCGGCCACCCACTGCCTGGATTGGAAACTTAGTGGGTTCCTATTTCTAACTCCTTTGCCTTGTCTCTGTGGCTATTTTTAAGTTATTCAAGTCCCGTCTCTTCCTTCTAATGATCTGTGAGGATTAGAAATTGGCCAGGGTGAGTATATTTAAGCAAGAATGAGAGCGCTCCAGTGGGTTTGGGATTTCATAAGCCGACAGTTGGATCTGTGCTCGGCTCTAGTAGTACTCCTGTTTTTTTTTTTTTTTCCTTGCTGCTAATGCTTCACCCCCACCTCCAACATTAGCCCAGTGTTCTACTGATCTTAGATAGCTGGCACTGGCAGGGAGTGTCAGGCTGGGAGGAAGGCCCACCTCTTTCCTGAGGCATCAGATGAGAAGGGGGTGGGCAATGGGGCCAGAGAGTCTCTATTTGCCCAGCTCACAAGGGGGAGCAAGGAGCCAGGGAGAAGTGCACAGCCCTGCCTCTGCCCCTGTGCTGCCTACTGTTGTGGAAACAATTTGGCTGCTGGGATCAGAGCTATCCACAGGTCTCTCAAGGCAGGAAGAGGGGGTGCAAGAGAGAGCAGAGGAACTCTTCAGAAGGAGCCACTGAGACCCCAAATGTCTGGGTCTGTCTGCCTGCAAAGAGGGCTTAGCCAAGCAGCAAACACAGCTCCCTGGAGGACATACAGCAAGGCAGTGGTCCATAAGCAAGTCCAGCACTGCTTTGCAGCAGGGTCTTCTCGCCCAGGCAAGCTGCAATAAAGAGGCCCCCCTGAGCAGGGCCCTTCCACATCTCAGCCTTGGTGGTGCTCCTTGGGTGGAGGATAGGCTTGGTGGGTTTTAGAATCATTTTGAAATTTATTTATTTATGTATTTAGTTTTAATTTTTGCTGTTAGATTAGAAAGAAATCAATATGGCAGTGGGTCGCAGGGTTAGGGTTTTGGTACTGTGTGCCCTTCGTAAATATGTTTTCCTAGCAGTGCTATGGGCGGAAGGAAGGCCAGCAGCCTTGGAGGTCCTGGTGCAAATACCTCATTTTACAGATGGGTAAACTGAGGCAGAGAGGAAAAATGACTTGCATGAGGTAAAAGGCTACTTTGTGGTGGAGTTGAGACCAGGACCCACGGCCCTTCACCCCCAGGCTTATAACTTAGTGAAAGGATAGGGGATATGCCAGATGACCATCAGATCGGAGTCTCTTGTGTCTCATATGGTGTTTCATTCCCAGTAGTCATAAAAAAACATATTCTCTGGCTTGGGAAAAAAATGTTGAGCTGTGTGGTGTTGGTACACTGTGCCCCTGCCCTGGTTATAAACGAGGATCTTGGAAACCTCTTTTTCTGTGATTATACCCCCTCATCTAGGAAGAGATCTTCTCAAACTGAGGTTCTCTATGTTCTATTTTATTAAAATAATGATAACTTTTGGTTAGCTAGTCTGGAATGGACACTGTACTGAGAACTTTAGATAAATGATTCCATGTCATCTTCACCAAGGCAAGAAGTAGACATTGTTATTATCCTTATCACACAGAAGGAATCAGAAGTGTGGAGAAATTTTAGTCATTGGCCCAAATCAGCTGGTGAGGGGTAGTGTCAGGATTTGAGCCCAGGTCTGTAGGGTGCAATGAAATACAAGTTCAGGAAGGCCTGTTAATTGCAGAGGTTTTCTTGCAACAGCATCCTTGTGTGAAACTTGACCTGTGTGCCGAGGACGCAAGGTGAGAAGACTCGGCATGAGTCTTGGTGGAGAGCTAGCGGTTCTTTCCACCTTGGCAGGACCCCCTAGGTGCACTCACCAACCAGGACCCGCTACTTTGAGTGCAATTAAGCAGCTGTCTACAGCAAGCTCAGAACTCATGCCTGGCAGGATCCAGCAGAGCCCTGCCAGTGTCTGCCAGCTGGAACCACGTGGCGAGGAAGCTGCTGAGCCCAGGGCAGGAGACCAGGCAGGAGGTGCTACTGTGCCATTACGACTTTAATAAAAGACAAAAGAAAAAAGTCTCATAGGTTCTTGGTGGCTCCAAATCCCAATTTGCATCTCATCTGGGAGTCATTTGCATAAAAGTCCTATTGGTAGCTTTATGAAATAAAATAAATAAAATGAATGGGCAGGTGGGCCTGCCAAGCAGACTCTTATACACCCGTGCTCTGAGGGAGAAGTTATGGCTTCCTTCAGGTTTTCCTTAGAGTCTCTAAGAACCCCTCAACTGCAAGTCTCTGAGTGTGGCGGGGGGGGGGGGGGTGGGGGAAGGACAGATTTCAGGACACAGGCTCCAGAGGAAGCAGGGAGGTCAGGTTCTCAGTCAGGCAGCCTCCTGGATGCAATATCAAAAGCCCCTGGTCCACTAGGACACAGTTGTGCAGGCTGCTCCAGATCTTTGGTGCCATCTCAAAGACAGCAGAGACTTCCCTTGAAGGGTCTCCTTCCTCCTCCTCAGCCCCACTGGGCTTCCGGGCTGGCTTCTGTGCTTCCCTGAACAGCAAGTCTCAATGTTGAATGTGCAGGATAAGCCCGGGAAGCTTGCCAGTGTCCACAGACACTGCTGCGGATGCCAGGAGTGGAGCCCAAGAGTCTCTAGCAGGCAACTGGGGGGTGGGAAGCCACTTCCCGAGGATCCTGCTTCCAGGTGCAGGTGGCAGGAACTGGTAAGATGCCAAGTGTTTCCTGCTGGGTAGCAGGGCAGCAGCACACCCCAGCAAGCCCGGGTCCTCACATCAAGCTCTCTGTGTATCTTTCCTACAACCTTGGAAAAAGAGATGTCTGACTTTCTGTGACCCATGAGGGCTTTTGGACAGGCCAGGATCACTCAGCCAGGAAGCAGGAGGGTTTGATTTACAATCTAGTCCTTCAGGCTCAAATCATGCATCATTTTAGGGGGAGACCTTTGCGAATGAAGCCCCAGCTCCATTGGCATAGTTTGCTGGTAAGTGGGAGTAAAGGATATGACCTTGCCAGGGGAGTCACCTCAGCAGACACCCCTCCACATTATCTGATACTAAAGTCCTAAGGGACAGACAGGGCCACATCCGGAATCATACAGGCCACGAGGTGGGGCCAGGCTACCATCTCAGAGTACCAATCCCAGCTTGGTCTCCTACTCACAGATAGTTTGACAGTATTGGCCTCATGACCCTTAAAGTTCATCCCATTTAAATTTTCTTTCTCTTAAAGTATTTTTCTTTCTCTTAAAGCTCTCTCACTTTCACCAGTTGATTTTACCTTCTACTTTCCCGGAACAATCAGGCAGCAGCTGGGTCAGGGTGAGGACTCAGTCTCCTCCCCCAGGTCAGCACTCTGGTATTGACCCTGGTTCTCACTATTTGCACAGCCAAAGCACCCAACAGCAGCAATTGGTGCCCCACAGCGGCTGCTAAACCCGTGCACCCCGCTCCACAGGGAGGTCAGAGGAGGTCCCCTCCAGTCCCGGATGGGAAGCAGGAAGCTTTGCCTTGGCTAGAAGAGGACTTCTTCCTGGGTTCTGCCCTCCTCCTCCACTCTCTGTCCATCTCCAGGGAAGTGGTCCTGAGGGAACAGGGTGCCTTGCAGGTAGAGGATCATGAAGGAGGTGTCACCTGCTCCTCCCATCATGTCCTTGGCAAGGGAGCCGCAGAGCCCAAGATGGGTGGTTTGGAGGTGAGAAAGCTCTAGAGTTTTGCCCAGCTTCCCCCAGAGCAGAACAGAGGTGCTTCCGTGGGCCCCTGCTCTGCATTCAGCCTGTTCAGGTGAATCCTAGGAATGTGGAATCGGGGTCCAGGGGTGGGGGGCATGGCCAGTGGCTTTTGCTGAAGGCTGGGGAGTAGAGACAGATGACAGACCCTGGATCAGCAACCAAATAGTCACACACAATGAGGGGTATGAGGGGAATGAGAAAGAGGGGGGTAAATAGGGTGGTTTTACTTAGGAAACAAAAAAGCAGACAAGTCTGGAGATAGTGGCACCTAACTTCATCCTTGTCATTTACTAGCTGTGTGACCACAGAAAAGTGACCAAATTTCACTGGTTCTCAATATCCTCTTTGGTAAAATTGAGACCACATCCATTCTCACTGGTTGTGGTTAGACAAAAATGAAATAAATGAGTCCCATCCTGATAACAGGAGACTGCCTCCCTGATCATATTGAATTTGAATGACAGGCTAAATGCCCTGTTTTCTTTCTTGGGCAAACAGTCATGATCTTCACTTGTAGTCATTCTACATCCAGCCCAGGTTTAGGCACATTGGGGATTATGATAAGTAGAATGCAGCTCAGGCTCCTGTTCCCCAAAATTAGAGGCCTGAGAAAATTGAAGAAATCAAAACCTGGCTCTTCTTTGTGTTTCATTTTTTAAAAACCTTTATTGAGAGCAATTCATATACTGTACAATTCATTCATTTAATTAAACAGTTTTGAGCATATTCTCAGGGGGGCAACCATCACCACAGTCACTTTTAGAAAAATATTATCACCCCCAAAAGGAACCTCATCCCTTTTAGCTATTGCTCCTCAATACCCAAATCCCTCCCAACCCCTGGCAAACCATTTACATACTTTCTGAATCTGTAAATGTGCCAATTTTGGACATTTCATATAAATGAAACCATATAGCATGGAAGCCATTTGTGTCCGGCTTCTTTCGTTTAACGTATTTTCAAGGTCCAGCCATGTTGCTGCATGCATCAGTCCCTTGTCCTTTTTTTACAGCTGAGTAATATTCCATGATGTTCTCATAGGCCACATTTTATTCATTCCTCAGTTCATAGATTCTTGAGTTTTTTCCACATTTTGGTTATTATGAATGATGCTTCTATGAACATTCAGGCACAGGTTTTTGTGTGGACACATGTTTTTTATGTGTGCAGTTCTCTTGGGTATATACCTGTGAGATCATATGGTAACTCTGTGTTTTCCAAACCATCTGCACCATTTTGCATTCCCATTGGTCATATGTGAGGGTTCTAACTTTTCCACATCCTGTCTCATGTGGTTTTGATTAGCATTTTCCTAAAGTCTAATGATGTTGAGTGTCTTTTCTTGTGCTTATTGGCCATTTGTAAGTCTTCTTTGAAGATCTATTTATTCAGAGCTTCTGCCCATGTTTGATTGGGTTATTTGTCTTTTATTAAGTTGTGAGAGTTCTTTACATCCTCTGGATCATATATATAATTTATAAGCATTTTCTCCCATTTCGTGGGTTGTCTTTTTCCTTTTTCAATGGTGTCCTTTGAAGCAGGACTTCTGAATCTGAACAGCAAAAAATGTCAATGTTGATTACACTGAAAACTCATTAATTTGGACTCTAGTAATTTAGAATTGGTTAGGGCAGAGGGTCAAAGTCCATTCTTTTCAACAAACAGTTACTGAGATCGTTGGTGGTCAGGGACTGTGCCAGGGGGACAGAGAGATGAGCAGGACAGAGCCTTTGCAACCCCCTGTCTGCAGTGAGGAAAATCCCCTCACACCATCCCTGCCAGGGGGCCATGAACTAATGGCACAACTGGGTGCTTGGGAGCCCTGGGAAAGGAAGACCTGACTATTAAAAAAGGGTTTACTAAGCAAATGAGCAATAGAAACTGTTTAGGAAAATGAACAGCTTTTGAGGTCCCTGAGGCTTTCATTTCTGTTCTCACAGAAGACATGGTTAGTGGCGTCCTCCTACCCGCCTAGTGCAGTTGGTTTGGATGCCTTCCCTGCTCTTCAGCGGCCCAGGCTATTTTGTCATCTTGAATTCTCATGCCACCTCGGTATGAGAATTTACCACTTACATGTGGCAACTGTCTTGGGAAGTGACTTGTGCAATGTGGTAATCACTAATTGTGGAATTGGTATTAGGACAGAGGGCTTCTCTCTCTAGCACCATGGAGTCAGTTCAGGACTCCAGACCTGACTGGAAACTGATGGTGTGAACTTGGTGTCCTCCAAAAGCCAGGAATACCTCCCTTGGGGGTGGTAAAGCCCTCGGCCACCTGTTCCATGTGAGACTACTCTATGGCATTGCTGTTGCCATGTTGGGACTCTGGGCCACACCAGGGCAGTGTGTGGTTTATTTTCATTCATCAGATGTGTACTGTGTGCTGACTCTACACACTGTACACCCACCTTCCGACAAAATTGCTGGGACCCTGTACTCCAGCCTGCTCTCTACCCTTCATGGATCTCAGTAGCTCTGTGCCCATCTCTAACTCCTGACCTTTAAGTCCTCTGAGGTGTCTTGATGTCCATAAAGTGTACCCTAGTCCACTTCGCCACATCCCACTATACAGGGAAGAAAGCCAGGCTGCCTTGTGTTTTCTTGGTTCTGGTTCTTTATTACATGCTTCCTAGGCCGCTAGTCAAAGGGCAGTGTGAGGTCCATGAGCCCCATGGGATTCAGAGTCATTTCTTTTGCTGCCCGTTCTTCTTAAACTCTTAAGCCAACTTGACCATTCCTGCCTTTCCTCTCGGGGATTTTCCTTTCCTGAAGCTCCTTAGTCCTTTATGAATAGGGACCCCAATTGTCCCAATTGTTCTGGAACATCTGTGGATGTTCCAGACTTTCCATTGATCTGCCATGGGCATGCAGCTCAGATTCTGACACCCAGACTCCTAGACAATTTTATAACTTAGGAGGTAGGATGTATGGCCCCTCATCCTGACTCTAAGGTTGTGACATGGGTGGGACTGTCCCTGGCAGCTTCTTGACAGGCTTTGTGCAGTCCAAATAGCTCAACTCCCTCTCCACCTCTGCCTTCCACTGCACTAAACGCTTGCAGCTGCATAGCCTGTAGTGTTCTGCTCACTTCCTGCTGAAGAACACAGTTCAGTGGAGCTGATTTTTCTGCTCTTAAAGGATGCTCACAGTTTACCCATGAGTGAATCGAGTGTATGCTCATCAGCTCAATGGCCCATGAGTGTCTTGGTCTCATAGACACAGTGGCAGTGTTGATGGAGCTGCCTCCTTTCTGAGAAGGGCAAGAGACTCCCAGAGGTGGCCTGAAAGGCCATTGGAGGCACACCCTTGGTTACTGCGGGCCACCAGCCTGGCCGAGATACTAATGATTGACTAGAAGCAGTGTCTGGAGAGAGACAGACATAGAGAAGGTCATGAGGCAGGACAAAGGTTTTGTCTACAGGGCCATGCTATTTACCTTGGGCTTCCAGGAAGCACAACCTACTTGAAGGAACCTGGGCCTTTTGCCAAATCCCAGCTTTACCTGTTTGGGGCTGCATCTTTGTGCAAGAACTCTACCCTTTTGAGCTCCAGGTACCTTCTCTGTGAAGTGTAGATAACAGAGCTACCTGTCTCACAGGGTGGGGATTGGGAAGCAAATGTACTTAGAGGGTGGAAAATACTAAGGGTGGTGCATGGCCCAGGAGAGTTAAGTCTCCTCCTTGAGAAGCTGTCCACCTCCACAGCTATACAGAGGAGATGAGCTCTTAGGGTCAGTCAGGGAAGCAGTGAGACCTCAGTCGCCCAGACCCTGTATTCTATTTTTTGTGTTCCAAAATAGGACTTGGGTTTCAGAAAGGAGGATGGCGACATTAAATACTGGGTTTCTCTCTTGGGCATGGAGCCACCATTCCTCCCTCAGGGTGCAGGAGCTGTTAGCATGTCTCAGTTGTCTGGGAGGAGGGTTTGGATGGGGAGATGTGGATTCCATGGAATCCTTCCCTCTGGACTTCTGGGAGTGAGTTCCTCCATCCTCATCCCACACTTGATGCTTTCAGAAACGTGAAGGGAACTGGAAGCCTCTAGTTTTCCCCCAAAGCTCCCCTTGGCAGGACCTCATGAGAGGCTACAAATTCCTCACAGTTCATAGACCGGCAGTGTGGAGACCGATGTCACAGCTGGCAGAGTGCAGTTGTGCAGAAGTGGTCTCCCCTGTGGCTCCCACCTCGTTGGAGGAATATCTGTAGCCAACACAGAAGATAGTTTTTATTCCCAGCCCAGGAGTAGGGAGTTTGGCCTGGATTGCCAGCCAGGGCTGCCCTTGCCCTCCAGGTGACCCTTCTGGATCCATTTCCCTGAGCATCCCTTACTGCTCAATGCAGCACCATCTGTGCCCCTCAAACCCCACCAGGACAGTGGTAGCACACTGTTCAGACCTCTCTTCCCCCATCCCTTTGGCTGTCTGCTCCATCTCCCCAACCTGAGGACCTAGGGGGCCCTGTGCCTAGCATCTGCGATTCTGAAGCTCATTAGCAAACTCATTGCTTTATGCTGGGTACTTGGAAGGACCTTTTAATGCATTGCCTCTGTCTTTGCCTTTTCCCAAAGGCCCTAAGCTGGTGAATTTCACATACAATTTTTTTTTTAAGCTAGAGTCTGGTAAAATGTTACTTGGTTTAGAGAAAAGGATACTGTCAACAAGTAAGTTTGGGAAATGCTACATGTCACATTCCCCTCTCACAGGCTCCCAATCAGGGCTCCAGCATGGCTCCCCTCCCTTACCACCACTGTCCGATCAGTGGTCAGTGCTGTAGCAGTGGCTCCCAGTTATCCTGTTATAAAGACAACTGCTTAGCTTTGTTCCTTGAAATCATGTAGGTGTCAGACCTGGAATTCCTGATAATAATAGAGTGGCCATCTACTCTTTGGTCTGTTTAGTAACCTGCAGTGAAGTGTTGTGGTGGGAAAAGGGAGGGGCAGCTGAACCTAACCATCTGCTCTTCATTGGTCTCCAACAGGCGCGAATAGTTGGGAAGGTCTTGCTGCTTTACCTAACAACATTTCACGGGATGCTAGCGCTCCATGGATCAGTCTGGGAAATGCTGCTCCTTGTGCAATTTAGTTGCCACCTAATTTCTAGGCACTATGCTAGGCGCTTGGGTTACGGTGGAAACAGAATGAACATGGTCTTAGCTAGGCTGGAGCATGAAGGCTAGCATAGAATGCATAACGATAGATAAGTGATGTGTGTTACAGGAGCATCTGCGTCTGTGGATGGGCGTGGTATACAGCACAGGGTTATTACCTAGCCTAGGAAGTAACAGGTGATGTTGCTATTTATTTTGAAACTTGAAAGATGAGTAAACGTTAGCTGGGCAAGGGGTGGGGAGTGGAGAGCTTCCTGGGCAGAGGGAATAGTATGTGCAAATGGCCAGAGTTAAGAGATGCTTTTGGTTGCAAGCCACAGAAAACCAAACTCAAAGCAGCTTCAATGATAGGAAAGTGGATTTGTCTCCACAACAGGAGGTCTGGCAGTGGGTGGGCGGTCAGCATTTGTTGTCCTGGTGCCCAGTGATGGCAGTGGGAACTCCGGGTCTCCCCATCTCTTCACCCTGCTGTCTGCAGCACCTACTTCATCCTCCAATTGATTGGCCCCTCCACATCCCTGGATTGTGAACTATCAGCACCAATTGTTTTCCAAGCCTAGCAGGAGAGTGAGAACCAGCCACACAGCATCTTCTCTCCTCAAGTCTTAATGGGACAATTTGGATCATTAACCACCCTGAACCAGTTATGGTTGGGGGCTGGGGGTGCCTAGTGCTGATTGACTTAGCCTAGGTTCTTCAGGGAAAAGCAAACCACTGGTATGGGAAATGGGATTACTAGACTGACTTAGACCAAGAGTTGGCAAACTTTTTCCACAAAGGGCTAGATAGAAGTATTTTAGGCTTTGTGGGTCTCTGTTGCAACTTAAGTGTCCCTGGGGCACTAGAGCAGCTATAGACAATATGTAAATGACTGAGTGTGGCTGTGTTCTAATAAACCTTTTTTTAATGGATATTAATATTTTAATTTGACAAAATTTTATATATTATGAAATAAGCTGCTTTTCTCAACCATTAAAAAATGTAAGAAATCATTCTTAGCTCACAGACCATTTCCCATTTCCCTCACACTCTCTCTCTCTCTCTCCCTCTCACACACACACACACACACACACACTTGCAGGTGCAAACTACATTTGATCCAGGAACCACAGTTTGCTTGCTCCCAATTTACACTAATCAGATCTCATTCCCAGAGCAGGGTTCCATCCCTAAACTCAGTCGTTGTTACACAATGAGAAAGGGACAGGATGGCTGGGGAGGCAACCTTAAAATCTTCCTCTGAGAACCTGATGCTTTTGAGAGTCTTCAAGAACATCATGTGGCTAGACTGTGGACAGTTGCAATGACATCATCAGTGTGATGCTCATCAGTGTGGTAGACAAAGGCTCCACCATCAGCTCACAGGTCATACTTCTCCCTACCTGGGGACTGCCACAGCTCCCTCCTGACTTAACCAATATACTATCCAACTAATCTTTGAAAATGGTGGCAATGGACTAAGGACTTTCCCTCTCCCTTCCAGGTAACATCTCAACCCAGGCATTTGAACAGGGTCTTTCTGACAACAAGGCTCCCACTTTCGTTGCTAGACCCAAAGGAGTTCCTGCAATTAGTCAGTTAGTCAGTAAGCAGTCATTGAAACACTGACTAGGTTTGCAGCCCCCCTGGGTGCCGTAGAGAAGAAGCAAGAGGAGTGGAATGATCCTCCTTTATAGCGAAGCCATGGCATACAAAACAAACACACACAAATCTTCCCAAATCCTACAGCGCAGAGCTGCCTGGGTGACAGTGGCATGATAAAATGACCTCAACTCCCAGCATCTGTTTATGGCACACAGTGAAAATGAATGAGAGCTGACCCTCAGCAAAACTGGGAAGTCAACCAAAGTTCAGCTCTGGCTCCAGCTATCTTTCCTGAAGACATGTTCCCTCTTTTAGTGGCAAACCCTTTCCCAGTCCCATCACCGACTCAGGCTCTGTCCCCTCACTGACCTTGCTTTAGCTATAAAAGCAAGGATCTGCCATTGGTCCGTCCTACCGGATGGTCCGTCCTACCATCCATCCTACTGGCTCATAAGGCACACTTTCCTTAGAATGGATTTCAGTTGTATTTTTCCCTCATACCAAGTATGCATTTTGGTATTTTATACCTAATTTTATATTTTATGCAATGAGAGATTTTGTCTTTGGGGCAATAGTATGATTTGGGGTAATGCTTGTATCCCCTCAATATTTATGTTGACATCTATTTCAGTCAACTTTTTTTGCTGCTGTGAGTCAGATCTGACAAGAATAATTTTTGGAGGGAAAGTTTAGTTGGGGGCTCATGTTTTCAGAGGTCTCAGTCCATAGAAGGCTGGCTCCATTCCTCAGGGCTCGAGGTGAGGCTTTTGCCATCATGGTGGAACGGTTGAGGGGAAAGTAACTCAGGACAACCAGGAAGCGGAGAGAGACTCCATTCTCCAGATATAAAATAGATACCCCAAAGCTATTCCCCCAATGCCCACTTCCTCCAGCCACACCCTACCTGCCTTCAGTTACCACCCAGTTAATCTCTATCAGCAGATTCATTCACTGACTGGGTTAAGGCTCTTATAACAATAATGTCACCTCTGAATGTTCTTGCATTGTCTCACACATGAGCTTTTGGGGGACACCTCATATCTGAACCATAACAAACCAATCACTGATATGATGGTGATAGGCAGTGGAAGCTTTGGAAGGTGATGAGATCATGAGCCCGCATGAGATTGGTGCCCTTATAAAAGAGGCCCAGAGGGTGACTTGCCCCTTCCATCATATGCGGACACAGCAAGGAGGAGTTATTTATGAACCAGAAAGCAGCCTCATCAGACACTGAATCTGCTGGTGCCTTGCTCTTGGACTTACCAGCCTCCAGAATGGTGAGAAATAGTATTCAGTTGGTTATAACTTACCCAGTATATATTATTTTTAAAAACAGTAACCTGAATGAAACAAACTGAAAATTGGTACCAAAATGTGGAGATCCTACTGTGTAATTGATGCCTGAAAATGTCTAAGAAGTAAAAGGGAGAAGCTGAAAGAGTTTGGAGGTGCCTGCTAGAAAAAGTCTACATTTCTGTGAATGTATTACTAAAGGTGATCTTGGTGAGGATCCAGAAAGAAAAGAGAACTATAGAGAAAGTCTCATTTTCTTTGATAATACCTAAGTGGTCATGAACAGAATATTTGTAGAAGCATCCATTCTGCGGAGCTCTCAGACAGAAATGGGGAACATGTTATTAGACAATGGAGGAAAGGCCATCCTTGTCATAAAGTGGCAAACAATGTAGCTGAATCATGTTTATGTTCCAGTGTTTTCTTGGAAGGTAGAATTTGTGAGCAATGGAGTGAGTGGATCTTTGGCTAAGGAAATTTCTAAGCAAAGTTTTGAAGGTGCATCTTGGCTTCTTTGGACAGTTTACAGTAAAATGTGAAGAGAGAGAATGAGTTAAGGATGTAATTGTTTTGTTTTGTTTAAATTTTTATTTTATTTAATAAGCTGTCATTGGATACTTTTGTAGGGGAATTTGTGTGTGTGTGTGTGTGTGTGTGTGTGTGTGTGTGTATGTGTGTGTGTGGTGCTGGGGATTGAACCCAGGGCCTTGTGCATGCAAAGCAAGCACTCTCCCAACTGAGCTATATCCCCAGCCCTAAGAATGTAATTGTTAATAAGGAAGGAGAACATAAGGATTTGGAAAACTCTTAGACTGTCCATATTATAAACAATGAGCCAGGCGTGGTTGTGCATGCCTGAAATCCCAGGGGCTTGGGAGGCTTAAGCAGGAGGATTGTAATTTCAGTCAGCCTCAGTAATTTAGCAAGGACCTAAGCAACTCAGTGAGACCCTGTCTCTAAATAAAATATAAAAAAAGGTTGGAGATGTGGCTCAGTGGTTAAGCACCCCTAGGTTCAATCCCTGGTACTAAAAAGAGAGAGAGAGTGAGAGTGAGAGAGAGAGAAAGCATTTTGGGGAAAGAAAATCAAAGGTGTACCCTGAGTAGATTGTTGTGGATCAGCCATCTCAATGGAATCCAGACCCTATTGTCCAAGATAAAGAGAGAAATACCGTGAAGGCATTTTGGAGATCATCAGGACTGTTTCTCCCACAGACCAGGCCTGGAGACAGAATGATTTCAGAAGATGGGACGTGGGCACTCTTTGGTGCCTCCCCACAGTTCTGATCCCCATGCTCCATAACTGCCCCAGCCTGACTCTGGCAGGCCCTGGTAGGTGTGCACAACATCTAGCAATACTGTGGGAGAGTGGCTGCTTCTACTTACATTTCAAAGGATGCTCTGGATAGTGAAGGGCCAGCTGGGAAAGCTCCCACTAAAGAAATGACTAGAGGAGCCAGAAGGGCAGGGCGTCTCCCAGGACCTCAGATTGGGGAACCACTAGCATACAATTCCAGCCCAGAAAAGCAGCAAGCACAAGCCTCCAGCCCATGAAATTTGTGATGTAGGCTTCACCCAGCAAAGCCATGGAGGTAGGGATGTTCAAGGTGTGGGGAAAGGGCCACCCAGACCACTGGGGGACCCAATGCTTGCCCCAGTGTGTAGAGAAGGCAGGAACAGTGCCCTAGCAGGCCTGGAGGGCAGACCCTCAAGGCAAAGATTATTTATTCTTGAGGCCCAAGAGTTTGGACTTGCTTGGGACCTGTTACCCCCTTCTTTCCTGTTTCTCCATTTGGAATGGGAATGCTCATTCTCTGCCTGTTCCACCATGAAGTCTGGGAAGCACATAGCGTGCTTGATGTTCAAGGTTCACAGCAGGAGAGCAACTTGCCTCAGGATGAAACCTACCTTGAGTTTCACCACTATCTCATTTAGATGATATGTAGATGAGACTTTGGACTTTAGACAAGTTGATACTGGAATGAGTTAAAAACTGAGAGGCTGTTGGATGGAAATCATGTATTTTGTGTGTGAGAAGGACGTGAACAGGGGAGGCAGGGCAGAATACTAGGGTCTGTGTGTGTGCATCCCTCTCAGATTCATATGCTAAACCTAGGCATCCATGTGAAGGGTGTCAGGGAGTGGGGCCTTTATGAGGTGGTCAGTCATGAGGGCTCCATCCTTATGAACCTACCTTGCCCCTTCTCCCATGAAGGACGCAGGGAGAAGGTACCACCTTGGAACCAAAAAGTGGACCCTTAGGGGGCTGGGGTGCGGCTCAGTGGTAGAGCGCTTGCCTAGCATGCGTGAGGCACTGGGTTCAATTCCCAGCACCACATATAAATAAATAAAATAAAGGTCCATTGAAAACTAAAAAATATTTTAAAAAAATTAAAAACAAAGAAAAAATGAACCCTTAGGAGACACCAGATCTGCCAGTTCCTTGATGTTGAATGTCCCAGCCTTCGGAACTGTGAGAAATAAATTTTTGTCATTTAAAAGCTACTAAGTCTAAGATATTTTGTTAAAGCAGCCCATAGACTAAGGCAGACACAATTTCAGGGCAAAGTAAATATGGTAGTTTTAATTGGGAGCTGGGAGAGGAGGCAGGCAGCAGTATGAGTATATTAAATATTTCGGTTTCACTTTATGGTTCAGAGTACGTACGCTTGCTGTTTCTTACAAAATCCTACAAAATAGTAAGACTACAGTGGTGTCATCCATCACTGCTCTGCCCATTTTATAGGTAAAGAACTTGAGACTCAGGAGACTGGCTCGTCCAGCGTGGCCCCACAGCTAACATTGGTGGGACAGAGTTGACTATGTTTTCATTTAGATGTACTGTCTGCTCCTTAGCCCCTGGGCATCCTTACTTCCCAAGCCAGCTCATCAGGGCAGCTGCAAAGACAAACCTAATTTGGATCTTTGACAAGCAACTGATTCACTTAGATGAACCCCAGGTTGGCTGGACTATGATTACTGAAGATTCTTTTGGTTCCTTTTTATATATATATTTTTTCAAGCTCCTGGGGGAGGGATATTAAACACATTTTTTTTTTTTTTTGGTATGGGGGATTGAACTCAGGGATACCAGACCACTGAGACACATCTCCAGCCCTATTTTGTGTTTTATGTAGAGACAAGGTCTCACTGAGTTGCTTAGCGCCTCGCCATTGCTGAGGCTGGCTTTGAACTCGCGATTCTCCTGTCTCAGCCTCCCAAAGTGCTGGGATTACAGGCATGCACCACCATGCCCGGCTAAACACATATTATCTTAGCACTGGATTCTATTAATTAGTTTCTTTAATTGGCATTTATTGAGCACCTAGTACATGTTAAATTCTATGCTAGGTACTGAGGACACCAAGAGGAGAACTGCGTTCTCCATCCTTTGTGACCAGAGGGCCAGGATGATTAAGGGCCAGGATGGAAATTAGGGCATGGGCTCATGGGGAGGGGACCCCAGCCCAGTCTTGGGGGATCAGGAAAGCAATCAGCTCAGATGCTGGCCTTGGTTGGCAGGTAAGGATGAGCAATTAAGGGACATACAGTCAGAGGAAGTGTGTGTGTGTGTGTGTGTGTGTTACTTGGGAAAATGAACATGATTTGTATTCTGGGGAGGAAAGGGAAGGTGAAGTATGGTAGAGAGGAACAAGAAGAGGTAAGAAGGGATGGGATCTAAAATATCACTGGAAGGAGGGCCTTACACAGGTGAGGGGTACTTTTCTATTGGGTTAGGAGGGGAAATGTGTGCAGATGTTGATTGATTCATTCATTCACTTAATCATCTAGTCCTGTTACCTCATGAAATATTTACTGAATGCTGTGAGGTGCTCATTACTATGCTGGGTAATGAGGATAAAAAGTTGAAAATAATGAAATTCAGTACATCTCAGCTGAGCATTGTCCTAACAATAACAAGTATTGTGTGTTGGTCCTGTGCCGGTTTGTGTTTGAAATGTTATGCATGTATTATTTTACTTCCTCTTCAGAACTATAGATGCTAATGTTATCATTAAATTCTTCCAGGGTAAACTAAGACAGAGATTAGATAACCTGCCTAAGTTTTCATAGCTAGGAAATGGCAGAGACAGGCTTTGAATTCAGTGAGTCCACTGAACACATTGTCTCAAGGAGCTTGTAGGCCCAGTGGGAATAGACAGATGGGCACACAAACAATTAAAATATAGCAGATTTCCGCTCCGGGATACGTGGCTGAATAGATAAACTGAAAAGTCCTCCCCTCTAAAATACCAGGAAATTCTGGATAAAATAGAATAAAAAAACTATTACAGAAGGCAGATGAGCAAGAAGGAAAGTCAGGAAAACCACCAGGGGCCAAAAATGAACAGAGAGCGGAACATCAAAGTGGTGAGTGTGTGGAGCAATGCTGTGCAGCTTGTGGAGGGAAGTGGGGTGATGCTGGTCTTGGAGTCAAGGGATTTGTATTTTATTGCCTGACGAGAGAAAGAAGACAAGACCTTGAAACTGTACAAGGCCAGAGTTAGGAGTGAGAACCCCCACTAAAGGTGAAGTCCTTAAAGTCAAACGAGGACTATAAAATGTTCCATTCATAGGTTTAGGGAGGCAGCTTGGGCTCTGACTAGGAGAAGATAGTCCCCAAGAGACTTCATAACTGTGGGATACCCTTGATGTGTTTGAGGTTTCAGTTCATACTTCCTGCTGACCCAAGAATTACCACGTTGAAATATCTGTATAAAACATGGCCACAGGATAGCAGTGCTCCTGGAGTTTATGACAGAAGCAAAACTAAACCTCTTAAATGGATAACCCTCGATCCTGGCTGCACAGGATTCCCACAGAGCAAGCACCCCCGAAGATGAGCTTACAATCCAAAATTACATCATCACCACAAAGGAAGACAGTGCCGTGAATGGGAGCCGCCGATGGAACAGACATGGGGATTAGACCCTGGAGAACTATAGCTGATGGAGCCATTGGGCAGAGCTGCTACAGTACCAAAGGTCCTTTTCATACTGGAAGGAGGCTCAGGGCCTGTATAAGGAGTTCTGCCTGTTGGTAGGGAAGACCTCATCCGGGTCACATTTAAGCATACACTTAAATGTGGAGGTACAGGTGGGAGTTTGCCAAAAAGATTGCTGGGGATGTGGCATTAGAGGGCCACGTATTAGTCAGGGTTCTCAATCTGGAGACTCAG